>JAXGGA010002177.1:0-129041 GCA_038373865.1 Uloborus plumipes | reverse complement strand
TCTGTAGTGCAATCTATATTTGACCCAATTGGGTTGTTATCACCAGTTACTTTGGTTCCTAAGCTTTTGTTGCAAAATACCTGGAAACTTAGGATTTCTTGGGACGAGATATTGCCACCTGATATTGAAAATGACTTTTTCAAGTGGATAAGTGAAGTACATCTATTAAAAGATGTGGCAATACCTCGTTACATTGGTTCCAATGCAGATCTTGAATTACACGTTTTTGTTGATGCTTGCAAAGACTCTTATGCTGCTTGCGTGTTTTTGAGAGCAGTTGAAAATTCGGAAGTCAAAATAACTCTAATGAGAGCGAAATCACGAGTTGCTCCGGTAAAGAATGCAAGTATACCGCGTTTAGAACTAATGGCATGCTGCATTGGGGCCAGACTTGCTTTTTCTGTAAGGAATGCATTGTGTTTTTCTGTTATTAAGGTAACTCTTTGGTCTGATTCTACTGTGGCTTTATGGTGGATCAAGGAAAGAGGGGAGTGGTCGATATTTGTTTCAAATAGAGTTAAAGAAATATATTGACTCAACCGCAATCATGGCGATGGGTTCCGGGGACCATGAACCCCTGTGATTTGTTATCTCGAGGGTGTTCCATTAAGAAAATGGTAAACTCCAAATGGTGGGACGGTCCCGTGTGGCTTAAAGATGACCCCAAAATTTGGCCTGAGAACAAAATTGAGTGTCCTTCGGAGGACGTAGATTTAGAAAGAAAAAGGGTCAAATTAATCCTATACTATAATACGAGAGATGTTTGCCAAGTCGAAAATCGCCCCGGAATTAATAAACTCCGGTAAACTTGGGGGTCTGGGGTTTTTGGTCACGAGGAATCGATTGGCGCCGGTTTTGAAGCGCTACGGTCGAAAAGTTCGGAGTTACAGATAGGATTTGTAGTGAAGTGAAGCCACTGATTCTTGTGAACTGTGTGAGGCGACAATTCAACTCGACAGAGAGCGAGAGTTAGCGATTAATGAAAATTGAATTGAGTGTTCGAATGTTGCATTAAAGTTTGTGTATAAAAGTTAAATAAAAATAATTGGAGTCAGATAGTTGTGTTATTAAATACAAAACACACCTAAAAGCTACAGTGGTGACTTTCGGACTGATTTGTGCTGGAATAATGCATAACGATACAGAACAAGGACAAGATTTGCTTACGGGCGATTCAGCTGCCGAAACTGAAAATATAGAACAAGCACGTTTTGTGGACCATGTTGGAGTTAAAATTCCGCCCTTCTGGAAACCGGATCCCAGAATATGGTTTCTACAGCTCGAAGCACAATTTCGCCGAGCTAAAATCTCCAGTAATGACACAAAATTCGATTACGTAGTTAGCTCGTTGGACGCAGAAATCCTCGCACAGGTGACGGACATTTTAATTACGCCGCCAACAAACAACAAATATAATGCAATAAAGGACCGCCTTATATCAACTTTCGCGGATAGCGATTCACAAAGAAGACAAAAACTCTTGAATCAAATCGAACTTGGGGATCGCAAACCTTCGATTTTGCTCTGCGAAATGAGAAACCTCGCCGACCAAAAGGTTAGTGAAAATTTTTTGAAAACCTTATGGCTACAACGGCTCCCGATGGACATGCGCAGCATTCTGTCTGTCAGTTCTGATGATTTAAATAAATTGGCTACCATGGCTGATAAAATTTGGGATATCCGCCCACCAAATAATTACAAGTTGGCATCTGTGTCACAACCAAATATGTCGGTGGTTACTTTGGAATCCCTCCAAAAGCAAATAACAGATCTTCAAAGTCAGGTGGAGAATTTAAGCTGTAGGGGACGTCCCAACTCACGTCAGCGTTATCGAGGGAAGGCCAACAGCAAGTCCGGCAGCCGCAAGCCCTCCGATCAGCGCGGGATATGCTTCTATCATACAAAGTTTGGAGATAAAGCGTACAAATGCTTACAACCGTGTAGTATGACTCTCCAACGACGGCGTGAGAGCCCAGACGTGCAGGAAAACTAACACCCCGGCTTTCCACGGCGACAGGAAGCCTAGGGGCAGAGCTGAGTCGCCTCTTTATTAGTGACAAAGCATCAGCGGCCCTTTTCCTGATTGATTCCGGTGCAGAAATTTCTGTAATCCCTCCAACGCTCGCGGAAAGAAAAAATGTACATAAATTTGAGCTATTCGCGGCTAACCATTCCAAAATTAAAACTTTTGGACAGAAGCTGTTACGACTCGACCTTGGATTAAGGCGAGACTTCGTTTGGCCCTTCATAATAGCCGATGTCGACAAACCAATCATCGGAATAGACTTTTTGGCAAACTTCAACCTTTTGATTGACACGAAAAATCAAATGCTAATTGATGGAAACACAAAACTGTCAACAAGGGGAACGTTTTTTTCAACGAGAAGGCCAGTCATCACTATGGTAGAAGCGCAACAGCCATACATGTACATAGTCTCAAAATTTCCTGATCTGCTCAAACCCAATATTGTAAATACTAAAATTATTAAACATGATATAGAACATTTTATCACCACGAAGGGGCCACCTGTATATAGTAAAACGCGCAGACTTTCAACAGAGAAATTAAAAGCCGCTCGAAAAGAGTTTGACTACATGCTGCAACAAGGTTTATGCCGCCCATCCAAGAGCAGTTGGGCCAGCCCACTGCATTTAACCCAGAAAAAGTCAGGCGATTGGAGACCTTGTGGGGACTACAGGGCCCTCAACAATGTTACGGTTCCAGATCGCTATCCGATACCATTTCTGACAGATTGTAACCACATACTACATGGAGCTAAGATTTTTTCATCTATTGACTTACTACGGGCATACCAGCAAATACCCGTACATGAAGCGGACATCCCAAAAACCGCCATTATAACACCTTTTGGACTCTTCGAATTTCCCTTTATGACTTTTGGGCTTTGCAACGCTGCACAGACTTTTCAACGTCTGATGAACACGGCGTTACAAGGGTTAGATTTCCTTTACTGTTATTTGGACGACATACTTATCGCTTCGAAAGATGAAGAGACACATCGAAAACATCTGTTCCTTCTTTTCGAGCGATTGAATGAGTATGGTCTACGCATAAACCTGTCAAAATGTATATTTGGTGTAACACAGATCCAATTTCTTGGATATGAAATCAACTCCGAGGGAATGAAGCCTTGCACCTCTAAAGTGGATGCCATTAAAAATTATCCGGAACCTCACTCTGCTACCAGTTTGAGAAGGTTCCTCGGAATGGTTAATTTTTACCACAGATTCATTCCTTCTTGCGCAAGCATACAACAACCACTCACTAAGATACTTGCTGGCCACAAAAAGAATAGCACCAAACCTCTTCAGTGGACCGACGAATGTCAAGAATCTTTTTCCAGACTCAAGGATGCCCTATGCTCGGTGACTCTGTTAACACATCCAGATCCAGAGGCTCAGCTGAGTTTAGTAACGGACGCTTCAGACACGGCCATCGGAGCCGTCCTTCAACAAGAGATCGCCGGAGTTAAAAAACCTCTTAGTTTCTTTTCAAGAGCTCTATCTCCTGCACAGGTGAAGTACAGTGCGTACGATCGCGAACTCCTGGCTATACACAGTGCGCTCAAGCATTTCCAACATCATCTAGAAGGACGTGCGTTTCCTGTGTTCACCGATCATAAACCTTTAACATTCTGTTTCAAACAAAATTCAGATAAAGCCTCACCACGTCAGGCCAGGCAACTTAGTTTTATATCCCAATTCACAACTGACATCCGATTCATACGCGGAGATGAAAATGTGGTGGCTGACGCGTTGTCGCGCATCGACTCCATCACCTTTCCTTCACCCGTTGATTATGAAACCTTGGCAGACACACAGGAAGATGAGGAATTGTCCAAGCTTAAGACAGAGACAAGTCTGAAAATCGTACAGCTGCAATTACCTAATTCAACCAAGACCATTTTTTGCGACATCTCCACGGACAGAATTCGCCCCTACGTTCCACAACAATTACGTAAAGCGGTATTTACTTCCATCCATGAACTCTCACATCCAGGCATTGCGGCAACCGCCGAATTGGTTGCTGCACGATTCGTCTGGCCGGGTATGAGAAAAGATTGCCGGATTTGGGCAAAGACATGCCTAGCGTGTCAGGCTGCTAAGATCCATCGGCATACTCACGCACCTCTGTCAACGTTTCTGGTACCCAGTCAGCGATTTGAGCACATCAATGTTGATCTCGTGGGACCACTGCCACTGTGTCAGGGGTTTCGATACCTCTTAACGGCCGTGGACCGTTTCACCCGTTGGATCGAGGCAACGCCAATGGAGGACCAAACTGCTGACACCGTCGCCAAAACTCTAGTAGTGTCGTGGGTTGCTCGCTTCGGCATCCCGGGAAGAATAACTACAGACCAGGGCAGACAATTTGACAGCCAATTGTTCCGGAGTTTGACAACGTACTTAGGGTCCCAGAACCACACAACAACAGCTTACCATCCCCAATCAAACGGCTTAATCGAACGACAGCACCGAACCCTTAAAGCAGCTTTGAAGTGTCATTTGATGTCTCGGAATTCATCTTGGGTTTCAGCCCTACCGTTGGTGTTGCTGGGACTTCGAACGGCCCTCAAGGCAGACTTGGGTTGTTCGTCCGCCGAGATTGTTTATGGGTACCCTCTCCGGCTGCCGGGAGAGTTATTTGTACAGTCAAAAGACGCGAGACATTCAGCTTTCCTCGAGCAGTTACAGAATGTTATTCGTTCGCTCAAACCAACACCAACCACAACCCACGGAACCAAGGCCATCTTTCCATCAAAACAGCTAAACACCTGTACACATGTTTTCGTGTACCAAAATGCTGTACAGACACCATTGCAGCCCACCTACAAAGGGCCGTACAAAGTTAGAACCCGTGGTAAAAAATACTTCGATCTTGACATTGACGGATCCCAGGTTCCGCGGCGAGTGTCAGTGGACAGGTTAAAACCCGCATTCATGCTGCAGGATGAATGCCCAACAGAACTGGTCTTTCCGGTTTCAGCTCCTTCTCCTACACCGGCTGTTCCTGATCAAGCTCACCCTGCTCCTCCTCCACCGGTTGTTCCCGACCATGCCAACTCCGCACCTCCTCCGCCTTCGGCGATAACAACGAGAGCAGGCCGTAGGGTCCGTTTCCCGGCAAAGTTTCTGGAATCCTCCAGTTCGGATCGCGGTCGCTAGGAGGGGAGTGTGTAGTGAAGTGAAGCCACTGATTCTTGTGAACTGTGTGAGGCGACAATTCAACTCGACAGAGAGCGAGAGTTAGCGATTAATGAAAATTGAATTGAGTGTTCGAATGTTGCATTAAAGTTTGTGTATAAAAGTTAAATAAAAATAATTGGAGTCAGATAGTTGTGTTATTAAATACAAAACACACCTAAAAGCTACAGATTCATTAAACGTTTGAGAAGATTTCTTACTACGCCATTTTCTTTATGATTACTCTTATTGTTATACTGTTTCATACCGATCACGTTTTAACAATGGATTTCATATTTAATCACATCAGCGTAAATTTATGTTTTTATGGTATTTGGCAAATAATTTTTGGCAACATGTTAGAATTGTTATTGTTTTTGAAATTTAAGAGATCGATCAAAATAAAGTTAAAATTAGGTATGGGCCGCGGTAGAGCCGCTATATAGACAGGCCGACGCATCAAGCTTAAGTTTCACCACTTTGGATCCAACTCATTAACTTTCACTTTCATTTTTCATTGTTGAGGAATTAGGGTTACCAGAGCAAAGTTTCGGGAGATTGCCAAGCTTTGTTAATTTACGTAAAAAGTTACCAAAAATCGATAACTGGCCAGAAAAGACAATCCTCACACACGCGCTGGATCCTAAGTGGTAGGGCCGTGGTGGCCCAATTGGTAAGGCATCGGACTCGTGTTCGAAAGGACCCGGGTTCGATCCCAGCCGATCAAAGATCCACCGTCTTGATTAATGGTGACTGGGAGGCGTTAAAAATGTCGTGGTCACAAAGTCCTCCAAGTGAAACGATACCTCTGGGGGTGCTAGGGCCTATGGTTTGCTCGACCCTAGGTTCTGGTTCCAAATTAAGAACAGAGCGCTCTTCAGGGCCCTATCCCGGTTAAACCACTAAGCTGGTAGGTACGGTGGACCCTGGAGGGTGAAATGAAATGATCCTAAGTGGTAATCTTGATGCGTTGGCTCGTCTATATCCGGGCCTGAGGCCGCGGTTGTCCAATCGGTTAGTCGTCGGACTCGTAACGGGAGGGTCTCGGGTCGATCATTTAGCCGCCGATCAAAGATCCACCGTCTTCATTAATGGTGGCTGGGGGACGTTAAAAATGTTCGTGGTCACAAAATCCTCCATGTGAAACGAAACCTCTGGGGGGTGCTGGGCCAAGGGTTTGCTCGGCCCTTGGGCCTGGTTTAAAAATGAGCAGAGCGTTCTTCAGGGCCCCATCCCGGTTAAAAGGCGAGTTGTGGTATGAACGGGGGGGGGACGGGACCTGGAGTGTGAAGTGAAGTGAAAGTCAAAACCAACTGGAACCATATGCGTACTGGAGAACAGGGACTCTGCTTCCATTCTCATCAACCCCTCCCGCGCCTTCGGCGCCAGATGAAAGGAAATTAGGTGTGATTTTACGGTGAGCATGGATTAAATAGGGTTGTGTTTTTTTAAATAAATTACGGCTGTTTTGAATGCGTAATTGCAACCAAAGGCTCAAAAATGCTTTTCAAGTTTATCTAAATAAGTACTTCGCACTTTAGAAAAAAACACGAGTTTACAAACCTCTTTTTTTTAACCGAGCGGGCTCGGTCCCCTGGTACACGTTAGGGGTAATACGAGGAATGGTTGCCAAGTCGAAAATCGCCCCAGAAGTAATTAACTCCGGTAAACTTGGGGGTCTGGGGTTTTTGGCCACGAGGAATCACGAGGTTTGGTTTTTCTAAATAAATTTGTCAATATTGAACTTCAACACACTTCAATCTTTACACTGCTCACTTTGTACCATTTCTTTAATTGTATAGTTTTTTTTTATTATCAATTACATTTTATTTCCTATGACTTTTCAAACTTAATCTTTGTGTGGAATAGTTCCCTTTCCAAACTCTAACTTTGTTTAGAATAGTTTACAATAGTGCACTTTAACAGGTTATCTTTTCACCAATGGTTTCGCAAATATTCTTATGGCATGTATTGTTTTGATAAATCACAATTGAAAATTTAAATCTTCGAGTTAGCTTCGATACCTGTTTTCCTCGAGCGGAGCTCGGTCACCCGCTGGTAAATATTAATGTATCAGATACCTCTCCCCTTGGTACGCCATAAGGACGTTTGACTATGGTAAAATGATTCGAGTAATCGCTTGGGTTTTGCGTTTCGTAAATAATTGTAAAAAGAATCAAAATGCTAGCAAAGAGTCTGACATCAGTTTTGCTGAAATAGAAAAGGCTGAAAAAGCATTGATCTATTCTGTTCAGAAATCTTATTTTTCTAATGTTAACAGTGTTAAAACTGTCGAAGTGATAAAAGATAAAGATAACCTGTTAAGAGTTAAAACTCGCATCACTGAGCGTAAAGACAAATCTGACTTTTTGTACCCATATCTTTTACCTGGCAATTGTGCTTTTACAAAAATGCTAATTGAGTACACTCATCGAAAAAATTGTCATGCAGGAATTCAAATGTTGCAATGTATTTTGAGAGAAAACTTCTGGATTCTTAAATCTCGTAAAACTATTCGTAGTGTCTTGCATTATTGTGTTAAATGTCAGAGGTTTAAGGCGAGACCAATGCCATGTGAACCAACATCTCTCCCAGCAGATCGAATTGAGGATTGTGCTGTTTTTCAAGTTGTCGGAACTGACCTGGCAGGCCCGTTATTTTTGAAATCTGGTCAGAAAGTTTGGATATTATTCACGTGTGCCGTGTACAGGGCTATTCATCTTGAGCTTGTAAGTTCGTTATCGTCGGAAACATTTTTATTGGCCTTGAGGCGGTTTATATCCCGGCGGGGGAGACCCAAAATAATTTATTCCGACAACGGGACTAATTTTGGAGGCGCTTTCAACGAATTTTCAAATTTGGATTGGGAGAAAATTCAAAGGGAATCTAATACGCTGCGAATCTTTTGGAAGTTCAATCCCCCCACAGCTGCTTGGTGGGGAGGCTGGTGGGAAAGATTAGTTAGGCTAGTCAAGGAATTGTTGCGACGACATTGGGAAAGTCAGTTTTGTCCTATGAAGAGTTAGAAACTGTCTTGTGCGAATGTGAAGCAATAATAAATTCACGGCCGTTAACGTACATCGCGGAGAATTCGCAGGATTTGATTCCATTAACTCCTTCCATGTTTTTGACCGAAAATCATAATTCAGATGTTCGAGACATAGATGAAATAGACAGTAAAAGTTTAACTAAAAGAATTAAATACAGGACTAAACTTTTAAAAGATTTGAAAGGGCGGTTTAGGAAAGAATATCTTAGTCAATTAGTTCAAAATAGTATGCAAATTAATAGTAATAAAAAACTTAAATTGAATGAAATAGTTTTGATAGGGGATGACTTCAAAAAACGGTTATATTGGCCATTGGCTAAAGTAGTAGATTTAATTGCAGGGCGGGATGGTAAAATTCGAACTGTTAGGCTCAGAACTCAATCTGGTATAATTACGCGGCCAATTCAACGTGTTTTTCCTTTGGAAATGAAATTAGGGGAAATAATCTCGGAAGAGGGAAACACCAAAAAGTGTATCTCTTTGGGGTCTTTAGTCAAAATTTCAAATAGACTAGATTTGTTTAATAATTCCATGTACGTTTTTGAGTCGTTACAAACTGACTCAAAAAGTGGGGAGTATGTTGGAACAAGTTTTTGAAATTGTTTGTTTTATTTGCATGTCACTGTTTGAAATTTATTGTTAACATTGTTTGTAACGAATTTATTTTGCATTCTAATTTGCATATCAGCGTTTGTGAAATGGACTTTTGAGATGGCAACAGTTCTATTTTTGTGTATTTATAGCTATCGGGATTTGTGTAAGTCGCTACATATCAGAAACTCACACACGTGTGTAACTTATTTTTTATTTTGTTAATAAATTGTTGTTAAGTTTAATCTCGTAGTTGTGATGCTTTTCACAAGGTTCACAGAAGCAAAGACCTAGGCATTGGGTAAATGCCAGAACCTGAAGTTTATTTCTAACACATGTATTTTATTTAAATACCTTGGAGTAGAATGTTTAATCTTACAAGTATATCCCTGAATATTTTACTTCAATCACAATTAAATTTCAATATAAAGGTGGCATCATTTTGGCATGATTCTCAACAACTAATACGATTCTACAAGAAATTATGATAAGAAAAACGGCCCTTTGAAAGAAGATACAAAACTTGCATAAAGAGCATTTTATGCAAGAGTGAAAAATATTGATCAATAAATACAGTACATATTTGGTCTTCTGAATGAGGTAACAAAATACACAACTATCCACTTCCAATTTCCGACAGATTAACACTTCACGTTTACGGTAATATATTAATATACGAAAATATTAGCTCAAGCAAGTAACATAATTTGAGATTATGATTTACTACTGCCTTGCGGTAGAGCCTGCAGAACTTGTATGTGTTGAAAACGCGAAAAAAACACCAAAAATTATAGCACTCCAAAATTGAAATTCTGAACGAAGTCCAAACTCCAAGTGGTGACACTTTTCGCTCGCTAATGTTATGAATCGCGAATATGCTTTCATGGTTGTTTCAAATGCAACCCTGAAGCGGGTTTTCCAGCTGCCAGCACAGCGCTCCACAGCGTAAATGCCGTTTGGCGACCAAGTGCCTCTAACGTTGGAGCATTGTAATCACGCGATAAGCGTAAGTGATATCGTGAAAAAAACGGTTGGAAAGAAACAGAGAGAAAAGGTTTGTTTCTATCTGTTTTAAGTGGATATAAGACCGACCGATTTCAGATCGGCCTATTTTACAGACTCCAGACCCCATATAACTAAATTTTATCCTGCCAGATAGATTTAAGCTTGTATCCAACCGAAATCTACCAAAGCAATGTTGCACATTTTGTATCATTTGTCTTGTAGCGTGGGGGGCGCAGTTTGCGCTTCTCGGAGAGTCTTTCAAATTTTAATTTTTTAGTCTGTTTGGACTTTATCTTTTTTTTTAATCGGTCAAAATGCCGCCCCCCTGGTCTGCGCCCGTGGCAAGAGCCACTCCTGCCAACCCATAGCTACGCCACTGGCGGTAACTCATTGCACAAATTTGACTTTAGTTTTCAAAAAAGAAACAATCTTAAATTGCTAATGACGTATTTTCAAAAGATATATTTTGGTGTAGAAGAGAAATACTAACGTTAGGTAAACAAGGAAAAGATTGTGAATTAAAATTAAGCAAAACTGACTGGTTTCTTTTTTTTCACTAACAATTATGTTTTGGTAATAAGTTAAAATATCGATATTTTGTTTAAATTTTGTTGGTTTTATACCACAAATTGTTAGAATTTAATATACAAAATGATGTTTCACATATTTATCGATATCATACACATTCTTGCTATAAATCTGCATTTTTGGAAAGAGGTTAGTAGTTATGTGTACTGCCGTTATTCAGTATCTACTGGTACTATCATAAACAGTGGCGTAGCTAGGGGTTGGCAGGAGTGGCTCTTGCCACGGGCGCAACAGCCAGGGGGGCGGCATTTTGACGGATTAATTTTTTTTATTGAGTCTAAACAAACTAAAAAATGAAAATTTGATAAGCACCCCGAGTAGCGCAAACTGCGCTCCCACTCTACAAGACAAACCATACAAAATGTGAAACTTTGCTTTGGTAGATTTCGGTTGGATACACTGATGTTAGCTTAAATCTATCTGGCAGGATAGAATTTAGTTATGTGCTGTCTGGAATCTGTATAATAGGCTGGTCAGAAATCAGCCGGTCTTATCCACTTAAACGAGATAGAAACAAACTTTTTCTCTTCGCTTCTTGCCAGCCGTTTTTTTCACGATATCACTTCAACTTATCAATTACATTCTATACTTCGAAAATAACGTTTTACGATTTTAAAATCGTCGAGCTTTTGTTGAAAACGTTTCGGATCCAGATTTTTGGAATGCAATTTTATGATGGAAGAAAATAACTCCTCTGTAGGTAACAATTTTTCTGTGGCGAAAACTAGCGGGAGAATAATATGTATTTCTCAAAAAACGGAACGGGCGTTCTGAAAAGAGACTATTACAAATTTCGTGATTTTTAAAATTGGTACTAAGAGCCTACATTAAATGATAAAGATTCCAAAAATGAGTAACACAAGTACATCGGCCTGCGATTTTGGACGAGTAACGTTTTTCAAACGCTGTTTGTGCATCGTTAGCTCAATATAGACAAAAGAAGGTTAGAAGGTTCAAAAAAAAAAAAAAAAAATTGATAGAAAAATCTTTTTAGTAAGTTTCGATTTCGTATTTTGGAATTTTTCTATTTTATATGTACTTTGATGAAGTGCTCTTACTTCTAAACGATATATGGCACTACTCCGTTCTTTATACTTATTACCGTTTCAGTATTATTGGGAGGAATTGAGCTCGATTTGTAGTCACGCCAGTGCAATATGTTTTGTGCTCTTTCTATTGTCAAAATAAATAAAAATAGCTATAGTTTCTCATGTATTACTGAACAAGGAAACGCCAAGTGAATGTTGAGGGAAGATGCGTGTACTCTACGCTACTTTAGGGGGGGGCGAGCCACTTTTTTAAAACGGTACACACACATGCTAATCTGTTTTTTTTTTTTTAATTTATTATTCTCAGTTTGAGCACCGTCGCTGTGGTACCCGACAATATCTTCCCTATTGTTGTCCCATGTTTGTATACGCTGTGTTTAGAATTTTAAAAAAATCAAGAAATACATTTGGTACTTTCTTTAAGAAAGAGAGGGAACAATTGCCTCTCCTAATTCGACTTATAGATAATATTAGTATTAAATAACGGCGGGTTTCTGGAACATTTTAAATACTTAGAATGAAAAGTATTTATTCATTAAAAATAATCGGAGGCCTAAAATAGTGTACTTTTATTTTGCTTGTATGCAAGGAGTCGTATTTATTAAGACAATTTCAGATAAATTATGAATTTTATATTTTCTTTGATTTCCTAATTACAATAGAATCAATGCTTTGATTTTTATTTAAAATGCACAAATTATGCCTCTTTTATACATTCTTCTAGGGTTTTAAAACAAATTCTATTTAAAATAAAAGCTGTGGTATGGAAAAAAAACACACTATGTTTATAACGAATTGCAAGAATTATTTGTTTTTTGAATTTATGTGAAATGATTGGGAAAGGTAAGAACGACCCAAACTAAAATTGTTGGAAAGACAAAATTCTCAAATTGAACAAAAAAAACTTGTAAAAAATAAAACTTGAATTTTACCCAATAATACGAACAAGCTGACATATAATGCACACATAACATGAGGGGGAACACTGAACATCGTTAAAAATGCTGAAAGAAAGAAAAAAAGAAAAAACAAGTTGTGATACTATCTGCAAATGTTTCGAATAAATAAATCAAAATTTTTGGAGTAAGGACATTTTGGGAGGTCACAATGACCTCCCATTAGAGCGACCTTTAGGGGGGGCGCAATTTTTCAAGTCCGCCACGCATGGGCGTCGCTGCCTGCTGAAGATTGGGGGGGACTTTGGGAAAAAAAAAGTGCTAGGAAAAATTCATGTTTTTTTAAACATGTTTAGCCTTTGTAAAGACAAGAACATTGCAGTCTTCAAATAAGAACCACAAGGAGTCATATTCTGACCCGTCGCGGGGGGGGGGGTGAAATTGCTGACCCCCGATCATTAATTTCAAACACATCTTAAACACAGAGGGAAAATAATGGGTTCAGCTTCTTTTCTAGGAGGGAAGTCAGATCAGAGAGTCCCTAATCGTAAATATATTATTTATCCAGAAATAAGAGGGTACGGGGGTTTCTCCCCCAGAAATTGTTTGAATTTGAGGTCTTAAAAATGCATTTTAAACGACATTTGGTAATGTTATGGGAGAAGAGGTTTGAGGGCGCTCTTCTGTTCATTTTTCGATATCGAAACGTCAAACATTTCATTATTATCTCTGATTGTACTATGGAAAGGGGGGATCAGGCATTTTTTCGAAATTGTATTGCCAAAAACGCAATTTTAGACTATCTTTGCTAATAATACGCAGATTAAATATTCCAGCTCTCTCTGTTTCAGAAAATTATTTGAATTAGTCTTAAAATGCATTTTAAACAATTTTTGGCAATGGTAGTACTTCCCTGGATATTTTTGGAAATTGAAATTTTAAAAGCACAATTATAGATCATATCGGATTGTTTTACGAAAAGGAAAGTGCGGGCATTGTCCCCCGCAACTTTTTTTGAAATTGTAACTGTAAAAACGCAGTTCTGGACGATCTGCGTTGATATTATGAGAGGGGAGATTTAGGGCCCACCCCAGAACTTCTTCAAAATTAATGGGTCATCTTGGGTAACTTTAAGAGAACAGACAAATATTCGAAAAACGTGATTTTAGTTGACTTTCAATGATATTAGGGCAGAATTTTCGAGAACTCCCCTTCGGAAACCAAAATTTAAGCCCTTTAAAAAGAAATATAGGACGATCTTAAATGTTGTTGACAAGACAGAGAGAGAAACGAAGACGCCTCCTTTTTTAATGAGCAATATGTTTATTCAAGCTGAAGCGCAAAAGATTTAAAAAAAAAATGGTTTTTACTCCCCCATCTCACATTTTATGCTCCCGTTACAGTATTCAAAATTCATGCATTTGATCAATAACAATAAAAAAGCTTAATTTAGTGCTTGACAAAAAAATTAATGTTTTTCATCCTGCTTTTGTTGGGTCATAATTTTTACTTTTGATAAAAACAAATAATTAAAAACGATTAAATATAAGTTTTTAGGGGGAAGACTGTCTAAAAAGTTATGACTTCTTAATATACAGTGTAATTTACCAGGAAAAAAAATCCCTTTATAATTATTTATCTGACATTTTGATCTTTAACAATGTGTGAGAAATCTTTCTAATATTTTTTTTCTTTTAATTTAATTAATTTGTATTATTACTTCTTACCCTCACCTCCAAGAAAGCATTTGCTTCAATTGTGCCTATGCTGAGAACGATGCTTTCACCTAATTTTGAAAGTTAAATTTTTAAATTTATATTTCTCAGCTAAAAATTAGGTTTGAAAATTTCACTTTAAAATAATTTGTATCGTAGATAAATAACTTGCTTTTCTAATGATACTCAGTTCTTTTTAAAGTTTTTAATGGAAATGCAGCGATAAACTTTTTAAAAAGTATTTAGTTATCAAAATAATACTCATAACTAAACAAGCCTAAATATTTCATCACTTAAAAGACGAAACAGAATATTTTCCACGTAAACTATTTCAAAATACAATTCTAATTTGGAAAAAAAATACTTCGTTTATCAACATTACTATTATTGAACGTTTTCTTTACAACTCAAAATTTCATAAAAATGTACATCAATTAGTAGCTACAAAAATAAGAAAATACTAAGCTAACACGAAAATACGAGTAATTTTCAGCATCTTAATACTAATTAGTATACGCTCATCGAAAATATTCCCATCAAATATCTTGTAATGTTCATCGTAAATAAATACGAAAAAGCATTTCAGCTAAAAATCAGTTCAAGTATAACATAAAACTCTACAGAGTCTACTTATGTTAGCGTAGTATGATTAAGGAGCACACAGAGAAGGATACAAAGGAGGGGCGATGAAGGCGATCGCCCCCTCCTTTGAGGACCTATCCACCAGTAGTTTTTCGATATTGAAACTCAAAAAACTTTTCAGACTATTTTTAAATGTTGGGGGAAGGAGGTTTGGGGCTCTCCCCCGGAAATATTTCAGAATTCAAGTCCGAAACTTTAGCGATTTATATTTGCGAACCAGTACACATAATAAAAAGTAAGTTATAAAAACTAATTGCCCTTCCCTTGAAAAATTCCTAAGTTCGCTCTTGAAGGCACATTAGTATTTTCTTCAATGCATAAGCAATTTCTGGTTTTGATGTCTTAAAAAACGCTCCGTGTGCTCACTATACTGAGTTAACAAGAAATTTTGTTATATCTTTTTTATGTTATAACAAACACAAAATAAAATGAGTAAAACTTACATGATTTATTTCCTCCAAATATGATACTCTTTACTGGATAGGACATGCTGTGATGGACCGATGGATGAGCTTAGCTCTATGCTTTATGAAAAAAGTCGCTTTTTACGAAGAAAGATCCTTCTCTAGCTGTTCTCCGAAAAAATTTCTTGCTGACATCATGTGACAAAACAGGTGGACACATTATTGCCCCTCTTAAGTATTTAAAGCCCCTTCCTCACTACGGGTGGTCAGAGAGATTTTTTAGTGTCTATTGTGATGCAGCTGGAGTGTCATCTTTCCTTCTTAAATGAGTTGGCAGGAAAAGAGGGATGGGTGTCGTTATCAGAGAAAATGTTGAGATGGGGTAAAGTGTGCAAAAGAAAATTTATTTCTTGGATAACAGGTTGTCCCAATTCCCTGCTTTTAATGGCAGGTTCCCTAATGAAAATATTGGGGAGGGGGGGTTTGTACTATTTCGAAATATCGGGAAGGGGAAAGTGTCCCCGTGCCACGCCAACCGCGAGCTCAATGGAGATTATATTCACTTTAAGGCAGAGGTGTAATTCATAGGGGGAAAAGGAAAGGGGGGGGGGCGTTCGCTGCTGGACAAAACCCCCTGCGTCCCGTCCCCCTCAGCATGGACTAGCTTCGAGAGAGAACAGATTCGACCTCAATTTTAAAAGCCCTTCAAGGATCAAGTGACCTAACCAAAAAACCCCCACTGAGATTTATTTATTGCTTCTCCTGTCCCTGTCCCCCCTGTCCGAACGGGGAGTGAGGGGTGGGGTAGGAAAAGGGAAAGTTTCTATTGTTAAGTGGAGGAATTGGATCTTACCACGTAGTGATGAGTTTTGTAGGAGAAAAATGATTGCTCCAATAACGATGATGCCAAAAGCCCGAGACAGCTGTAGTCTGTGGGCCAAGTGCAAATATCGTTCAGGTTCGTTTACCAATCTTAGGGACTACGAGAACTTGCTTGAAATCTATTAATATTGATGTACTCAATCGAAAAATCCAATGTTCCCAAGCGGAGCTTGTCTCATTAAGTTTTAATTAGTAATTGAAACACGAACTCTTTTCCTTGGCCTGATCACTCTTCGTTGTCCCTAGGTGGCGCTATTGCACAAAATATTTGCAATCTAAAATTTTAATAAACAGTTTTTCAACCATAATTTTACTTTTTTACTCGATTTTACATTGCAAAATATATTAATACGTTTTGAATCACTCACTTTTTTCGCTGTGTGACTTAATATAAAATGAAAATCGAGCATTGTATCAATCCGCCAGGCGTTTCAGATATTCTCATTTTTTATTTTTGATCAAAGAGCGCGAGTTCGCGCGGTTTCGTTTCGCGTCGCTGTCTTTTATGGCTTGATATCCCCTTTTGGCGATGTTTCACAAAGAGCAACTTTTAGTGGAACGACATTGTTATACACCGTATTTTTTGCTGTATAAGACGCACCGTCTTACACGGCATAAATTTAAGATTAATTAAAATTGGGGGATTTAATTTAAAATTGGGTCTGTCTTATACGGCGAAAAATACGGTAATGCGTTTTTTACGCTGCTATTTTGAATAACGTTTGATTTTTTAAAAGTTTAATTAAATCTTATAAAATTGAGTGTTTATTGTTTCTGCTTCATAACTTGCAGTCGTGAAAGGAGTTAGTGTAGGAGATATAGAGATTAAATAAGAACCAGTTTAGACATTTTTTGTTGCTGCTTTATTTCTAGAACATAAATTAACTATCACTGTTTTTCAGAAAACCAATACTTATAAAATCACAGGCCCGTCATTTGGGGGGGGGGGGGGAGTCCATTCCTCTCCTTCCTGGCTTTAAAAAATCAATTAACATGAAAGCGGGCGTGGTTTTTGTCATTTTTGGTGCAATTTACATTGCGTATACAGTGTTTGCCCCCGCTCCCCTGGAAAAATTTGAAACAGCTTGTGTAATTATATATAGGATATATAGGGGACTGATTTGTTACCACGAATAAGTAAGTTTCGAACGACGTCAATCGTCGCCAAATATGATTCGTGACTTTTTCCGTCAATTTTGAGCTTTTAAAAGTAATGCATATTGTATGATGTGCTTTAATAAATGTAATTTAAAATTTTAAGTGAAACCATTAAGACTATGACAGGACCTATAGTCTGTGGGCCAAGCACCGATATCGTTCAAGTTCGTTTATCAATCTTAGGGACTACGGGAACTTGCTTGAAATCAACTAATAGTGATGTACTCAATCGAAAAATCCAATGTTCCCAAGCAGACCTTGTCTCATTAAGTTTTAATTAGTAACTGAAATAGGGACTATATTCCTTAGCCTGTTGGCTCATTCACAACAAAAATTGTCTCTAGGTGACGCTGTTGCACAAAATATTTGCAATTTAAAATTTCAATAAACAGGTTTTCTGTCTTAGTTTTTCTTTTTCATACGATTTTATGTTGCAAAATATATTAATAAGTCATAATATATTTACTTCACGTCTTTTGTGATTCAGGTACAAAGAAAATCACAAAAATGTATTAATCCACATTTCCGCTTGTTCTTAATCTCGTTGTTTCGTTAATGGCACTATATATAGTCCAGTCAATGAATACGTTATAGAATGCATGGAATATGCGAGTGTATTTGACTACAGAATATTGTTAGGGGTAGTTAGTAAGTTAATATACTGAAAGTCACCGACCCTGGGGGGTGAGCTAAAGGTGGGGCGGGGGAAGCAAATTTTGGGTTTCTCGAAAAATCGCGGAAATGGTGGGAAAAATGGGTTTAAAATAAAAATTCAAGCTAAATAAACTTCGTATAACAGTGTTTCTACACATATTTGTCGAATTTTCAATAATTTTCCAGGGTGAATATTGTGAAAAAACGAGAAATTTCGGAAAAACTCTTTATTTTTGTCAAGCAAAGTTGAACGATTCTATTTTAAAAAGGGAGACAGCTTGATTACGAAAATGCACGATAGCAGCATTTCCACTTACTCCGATATTATTTTATTTTTATAGAATAATAAATAAGGAAAAAAAAAAAACACCAACACAAATCAACACCTCAAATAAACGAATGTAACGAAAAACAAAACAAAGAAAAATCCCTTCTCATTCCTTATCTCTCTTATCACAATCACCCCCTGTTTCATAAAATCGGTTGAGACCTGACGCATGCGCGAATTCGAGGAAGGTCGCAGAAAAGAATATCAAACAGTATCTATATATCCATCTATGTGTACATATAAATATATAGGCAGAGACAGACACAAAAAAATGATATTTAACGTAATTATCCGCCCCTAGAATTCCCATTTTCGCATATTTTGCCATCTATCTTTAATGGCCTGTAAAAAACTAATGAGACAATATTTTTTTGGGAACATTGTGTTTTTTTCATCTGTAGACTAAGGATTCAGAAAAATATCACATTTTGTAGTCCCCGAAGTTGGCAAACGAAACCATGTTTCTAAGCATCTTTTCTGCCTTCGGCTCACAGACTACTGCATGGGAAAATAACTGAGACGGTTTTTCAAGTAGATATGGAAGTTTTTTATTTTAGTTTAGTTTGGAGTTCTAATTTAATTTTTCTTGGAAATAAAAGTCCCGATTTTTTTTTTTTTTTCAAAATTATTATTTTAAAATATTGAGGGGGTCATCTGATGATTTCAAAATATTGGGGGGGGACATGTCCCCCTCGTCCCCCCCGCCAACGACGCCCGTGCCGCCACGGGCGCTGAGCCACCTAGCTACGCTACTGGTTACCGCCCGTAGCCAGGGCTGAGGCAGAACTGAAGCAAATGCACCCACAGCTCGATCATAGCAGCAAGCTTTTGCCTTCAAATTTCGAACCGCACCATAGTTTGCGGACGCTCGCTGGTAAGATAAATTCACTTTATCTACCAGTTTGTTGGCTATCTTAGCTACAATAAGAGGATTTTTGCCTTCGGCTCGATCATTGGCTATTCCTAACTAAGGAGCCCATAATAAGGGCGAAACTGCAGTCTTAGGATGCTGTGGGTGCATTTGCTTAAAGTCAAATTTGTTTGGTGCAGAGCTCATTACGTTACAGAGAGGGTCACTCCCGCCATGACTTCATCACTTTAGAACAAAAAGAAAACTGCTCTGCTTTTGATACCACTGCCCGGATTTATGTAATTCATAATTTGTTCTTAAGTGGGAGGAGGAAATGAGGAAGATTTATGCATACGTAGGAATCATACTCAGTTAGATAGACTTTTGCAGTTTTTGGAACGGGGTAAGAAGTTCTGCAGCAGGGAAATGAAGTTTTGTAGTAGGAAAAACACCATTGTAACTAGGAAAATCAAGTTGAGAGGAAAAACATTTTTGTAGCAGGGAAAATCAAGTTTAAGAGCAGAAAAAAAAAAAAGAGCTCTAAAAATGTTTTGATGTTTTAAACACAAGGGAAAAAAAGAAAAAGAAAATTGATAAAAATTACCAGTTTTTATCTAAGAAGCGGAAAACAAAGCTTATTGACATAAAATCTCAATTAAGACTACTTTTTAGCTTTGGTTTTGTCACGACTAGTTGATACAAATACTTTTGTACTAATTCAGTTTAAAACTTAACTAGCCTAAAAGAAATGAAGATAAATGAAAGGTCTCATACAATGCAAGCAAAACCTTACAGAACTTTATTTTTAAAAATGGAAAAAGTTCAGGGGGAAACGTATTCTTTACTTATATAAGTATTTGAAATCGTTTTACAAAATTAATGTTTTCCTCCCGAGATAAAAAATTACTTAAAATTTGTTGTAAAAAGTAGCACACATAAAATTATTTTTGATATTTAAGAAAATTAAAGCATTTAGTAGAAAACGAAGAATTTTTACCCGATTTCCTCCAATAGAATTCCTTGATTTCAGAAATCAACAGCCATCCTAAGCATTTTTTTTTTTTTTTTGTTAATGTTCAAAAATCATTGTTGGTAAGCCTGGTAAAAATTAGCAAATTTTTGCGAATGGTACTCGATTCAGCTAATTTGGACGTAATTATTTTGAAATTTTCAGATGAGTATGGCAATACAATGGAAGTACTGGTCCTGAACAAACGATACTATATAATGAGGATTGGAAATAATCTCCAACACGTGGAAATTAATGTTCAAGCGATAGAATTATATTGAAAACAAGTGATATTGTGTTACATAAACAAGAATAAATGGATTTCAAAATACACAAGAAATAGTGCATGCACGTGAAAGCCCAACAGCAGCCACACTGCATGCATTTATTTATACCTAAGGTGGAAAAAACAGTTGGCAGTTGCAGCATTTTTAAAATGATGCAAAAAATGATTAAAAAATAAAATGATGCAAAATACAATTTAATATTTAGACATAAAGGTATCATTCAAATAAGGCACCACAGTCAGTTCTCTGTTTAGCCTAAAACAAAAAAAGTCACAATTAGCAGATCCAGGCAACAAAAATTAAAACCATACAAATGAAATCAATTAAACTAACATTAATGCAATTAATCCAGCAGTTTGAAAGCAAATACTACAAAAAGTAGCTAACCGAGAAACTAAAACCCGGAAAATCATACTCACTTCTGAAAACCTTCCACTATTTCATTTTCTTTGTCAGGGTCGCAACACACAGCACACCAAGAGACTTTCGGGTCAAAGAGAGGCTTTAAATATTTAGTTCCCATTCGCTCCATGTCGGATGTAGTCACTTGAGATATCTTTTCTAACAACTCTTGAGTATAATTCATGTCTGTCTCACAGTAATATGCTTTCAGCGATTCTTCAGTAACATCGGCGACTGTTTTGATTTTCGCGATGACATCAAAAATCAAACTACTCTTTCCGGATTCTAAAAGCTCTATTTCCCACTTGCACGAGCCATTTAAGTGGGATTCCTATGAGAAAAGCATATTTAGTGGGCACATTTGATGCACTTTTCAATGAAAATATTTGAGAAATATTTAACTAAACTGAAATCTTGAATATGGAGTGTCTCAGTATTTGTTCTTGATGCGTTTATCCAGGAAATACAGACCTAAATTTTGCTGTTGGCTTTAGGCATTAGAGAATTTCTAAAAATTTATGTATGCATACATGCTTACTGAAATCTCTAGAATTTATTCTATTTACTTATTTATTTATTATCATTATTTTATTTCCATACCATTCTAATTGACAGAAAGGTATGGCTGCTAACATAGGAAGAAGAAAATTAGGGAGACTTATCGAGGAACTAGATTTTCTATATTAGACCAGTATTGCTTATGCTTTACAGGTGCAAGGAGGACACATTTAAAGGAGCAAAAAAAGAGGGCAAAGCATAGCAACAGGGCCGCGCCAAGCCTGATCAGTGCCCTCGTGCAAATGTCTTCTGAGCGCCTTAAGCAGTAGCGTTCGATAGTTAACACCAGCAGTGATGTTTTATAGACAAATATAATTTTAAAAAAATAAGTTTCGCGTATAATTTGTTGAAAAAAAAAAAAGCGTGAATAACTTGTGTTTGATCAAACTGAAATACATTTATTGAAACATAAATTTTTAGATTTAAAAAAATGGTACATAGAAAAAAACATTACATAAAAAAAATTACATAAAAAACATTACATAATACATACAAATAATGTATACAATATATATTAATTTAAAAATATCGAAATTTTATTGGAACTTAAATATGTGTAAATATAAATGAAGTAATATGTATTTTTAACTACTTGTTCAAACTAAATTTTGCTATCACATTCAATATTTTTACGCAATCGCATTCGATCCAATTACAAAGCATACAACATGTGCAAAAAAAAAAAAAACTATTTAAATCAGCTAGCTCAAACAAACTGCTTGAGACTAGTATCTTCCTTGTGTAGTAATTGATTAACTATTTATTTTTTTATAAAGAAAACATGCAATGGGTGTGTGAAAAAAGATCTGTGTTTTCTTTTAGTACAGAAAAAGTTCCAAATTAAAATGAGCTATTTTTATTTCTTTTGGGAATTAAAAAATGCGCTAAAATTAGCACATAGACGGGCTCGCTGTTTCAAAGTTTTCTTGGGAGGGTGTAAATTCTATCGGTAAACAACAAAAACCACGCCGACTGTTAATATATTGATTTCTCAAAAACCCCCCCTCCCCCTCCAACGACGGGCCTGGTTTTTGAGAATTGCAGTCAACTCTCAATCATTTCAAACTAATGTTCTATCTCAAATAACACTCCTTTTTACCTTGCCCCAAATAGACTTCATCATTATACCGTAGATAAATAATTAAAAAATTTAAAAAGTGTGAAGCTGGCTAAAAGTCAATACTAATTATTTTTTTGTAAGTTTTAAAAAATCTGCACGTGCGAGAGGACACACACATGACTTTCTCACTGCAAATAACTTAATAAATTGGGGGTAAAAACAAAACGACATTTTCGACATGAGCTATACGAAACCTAGTGTCAAGTGCTCTAACACCATATAAACAGAAACATTTGAAAGCTGAAAATCTTGACATTGAAGATAAAATATTTATAACATTTAACAATTTAAGTGATTAAAAATAACATTAAACATTTAACTAGAAAAATGTAGGAATAACTCTGAATTTTAACTACTGCTTATAAAACCAAACTACCACTCATAAAAAGTTTTCAGATTCACTTAAATTCCTATCGAGCGTAACGTTTGGTTTTTCGTGTAGCCGAAGATCGGAGCATGACAAATATTTAATTTTGGAATACCCAGTACATTTTTACTTCATATCTCAAAGTCATTTCGAGTTCAATAGCTCCTTGAATACACCATTGTGTTTCGGAAAAAGAAATATTTTAAATATTACAGTTAAAGTAGCTCTAAATATCTCTCGAATTTGCATTTGATAAATAATTAATCACACTTTTTATCTGCCAAAATATGATAACGGGGTACTGATTATATTTCTGAATTGAAGTATAAAGTGGAGGATATTCCCCTTAAAATCGGAAACTGAAATCTTTCCCGGAAAAACAAAAAATTCCAGATCAGTTTAAAGGCATTAAATTTAATATGAAATACAAATGCATTGTCCAAAGGTCTTTTTTTTTTTAATTAAAAAAAACTAGTGTTTGAAACAAAGAGGAGATAATTAAATACAAATACAAATGTGGCGACCAGCAGCAGGCTCTGGGCCCAACTTGGCTGGTCCTAGTCAATTTAAAGACCCCAATGAAGATCAATGGCCCTCTTAAAGCTATCTACTCCATTGCTCTTTACCGCCTCTTCTGGTAAGCTGTTCCAAGTTCCCACTACCCTGCTAAAATAGTAATTTTTTCGAATTTCAAAATTAGCCTGAGATTTAAACAGCTTAAAACAATGACCCCCTTGTCCTGCTTTCCGTGCGAAAATCTAACCCCGTAACATCATTCATTTTAATAAATTTAAACAACTGAATCATGTCCCCTCTGGCTCTCCTTCGCTCAAGACTATACATATTAAGCATTCTAAGTCTGGAATCATAGTCTAAATTAGAAAACCCATTTACTAACCTTGTAGCTCTTCTTTGTACCCTTTCCAATAAATTAATGTCTTTCTTCAGATAAGGAGACCAAAACTGAACAGCAAATGAGGTCTTACCAAACTTCTATATAGAGGCAGAAGAACCTTCTTAGATTTGTTTGAAATAGATCTATTAATAAACCCAAGCATCCTATTGGCTTTGTTACTAGCTATGCTGCACTGTTGACTAGACTTGAAATCCTGATTTATTAAGACACCTAGATCCATAACATTATCTGCCCTACTAATGAATGAACCCTGTAAATAATAGCTTGTATGCTTATTTCCATGACCGAAATGCAGCACTTGACATTTCCCAACATTAACTGCCATACCCCACTTGTCTACCCATTTAGTAATATGATCCAAATCCTGTTGCAGCTGATTTATTTGTTCGTCATTTTCTACAACCCCCATAAGTTTGACATCATCGGCAAAACAATTCATGTTTCCAGAAACATTTTCATGAATGTCATTCATAAAAATAATAAACAAAAGGGGACCTAAAACTGATCATTGGGGACTTAAAACCTCACTCCATTTAGAATAGTTACCCCTAACAACTACTCTTTGTTTCCTTCCTGTCAGCCAATTCCTAACCCAAACTAGAATTTTACCTCCTACCCCTGTATCAGCTAATTTACTGAGTAGTGCTCATGCGGTACCTTATCGAAAGCTTTTTGAAAATCTATGTAAACAACATCTACGCATTTTTTGCTATCTAAAGCCAAGGTAACCTTGTCGTAGAAATGTAATAAATTAGTAGCACACGATTTACCTTTTCTGAAAAAATACTGCAAACTACTCAACAGCCCATTATTTTCTAAGAAATTCATAATCTTAATTTTGATCAATGTTTCAAAAATTTTACAAACCACTGAAGTCAGACTCACAGGCCTATAATTTCCTGCATTACCTCTAGACCCTTGCTTGAAGAGTGGTGTAATGTTAGCTAGTTTCCAGTCCTCTGGCACTATCCCTGAGTTATACGAAGCATTGAATATATTAACTATAACGTCAACTAATTCCTCTGCACATTCTACTAGAATTTTTGGATAAATATTATCTGGTCCCGGAGCTTTTGTGGTTTTAATTTTTTTCAAATAAAGTAATACGTCCTCCCTGGAAAATACAAAGTCCTCAAGCTGTGTAGTAGCTTGTGTCTTGCTTGTGTCAACTGTTGAGATACAGTTATCGTTAAAAACACTGGAAAAAAAGTCATTTAGAACATTTACTATATCACCATCATTCTGAATTAAATTTCCATGCTCATCTACTAGTGGCCCAATTTGACTATTTCGAACTTTCCCAGAATTTGCGTATGCAAAAAACTCTTTTGGATTCCTGTCAATATTATCTGCCAGCTTTTGTTCCAATTCTCTTTTCTGAAACCGTACCAAATACTTAAAACTATGCCTAGCCTCACAATACTGTAGCCTGTCTGCGCTGTGACCAGTTTCTTTTAATCGACAAAAAGCAGCTTGCTTACGGTTTAGAGTGTCCTTAGTTTCCCTAGTGAACCACATGGGCCAAATTTTTGTGTTTACCCCTTTTCTCCTAAAAGGAACAAAATCTCCAACTGTTTTTGCTAGTTTTTCCTTAAACTCTGTCCACTGCAAATTTACATCGCTATTGTCCAAACCTGATGAAAAAACCGCTTTCAAACTCTGCCTGAGTGTGACAAAATCAGTATTTCTGAAATTAGGTACAAACCTAAAACTTTTGTCTTTGTGCATATCAAACTTAATCCCAAACCTAATGCTGTTGTGGCCACTATCCCCAATATGCTCCCCTACACATAATGCCTGTACAGAACCTTCAACATTGCAGAAAACAAGATCCAAAACAGTATCCTGCCGTGTTCCCTCAGAAACATCACGCACAAGGAAATAACATGCAAATATGTTTACCGTATTTTTTTATGAACGATAACATAAAGCAGTCGAATCACCACGAACAATTGTTAAAATATTAAAATACATTGCACTAGAGAAAATCCTTTGTAGCATTGATTCAACGGAAGGAAGAAACCTATTGTGAAGAGCAGAAGATTTGCTTGAACTCTTTTGCTTATAACCTTATCAAGGGCGGATCCAGAATTGTTCCAAGGGAGGGGCGATTGTTTTTTTTTCTACTTGCCCCCCTTTTTTACCTCATATCCTGGTTAATACATGTATATTACAAATGTTTCGGTCTTCAATTTCGAAAAATTTCTAGCTCAGAGCCCCGAATCCCAACCACTTCTTATAGTATCATTGAAGATCATCTAAAATTGCCTTTTTTGAACTTCCAAGTCGAAAAACTGCAGGTGAAGAGTCTCTCAAGGGAGGGGCGATCGCCCCTCCCTTGTATCCGCCCCTGAACCTTATAAGCATGCTGAAATAGCTTATACGGCGCTTCATTCGGAAGAAAAGTGCTGTTGTATGCATTAGCATCCCGTGTATCCAGGATAAAATATCAAGCTTTCGAATAGCTTGTTTAGACACAACAAGGCAATAATTTTTCCTTTATGGGTAGGTAGCGAGACGGATTGCTTGTCTCATTGAGCAATATAATTTCATCCCCAGAGTTCGTTTTAATGAAAAGTTCAATTTTATTTTTTTATTTGGATTTTTTATTTCATTTTTTTTTCTGTTTGGAGCTTTTTTGGTCGGTAGAACCAAGGCTTCACTAGAAAGCGTTTTATACAGGCTGTTTCATTTGATCAAAATCCTTGGGATAAAAACGGATAGATGTCGCCTAGCGACATCTATCGAATTTTGTGGTAACTAACATTATATACAAATCAGATAATAAAAGACAAAATTAAAATTTAATTTGTTGGCGACAATTTTACAATTTGGCATTCAATTCAATTTTATTATATTTTAATGTCATTTAATAGCTTGTTCGATTTCCTGGTTTATTCTGCATTTTAACGGCTTGTTTTAATTAGTTAGTGAATTATTTTTCATTTTAATTGATTCTAATTATAATTAAACTATGAAACGACACTGGCACCGCAGAGTGATAAATGGCGATTTTGGAACGATAGTTCCATCAAAACCTTCGATGAGTTTAGATGGTCAAATTAATTTATTTGGCGATTTTTTTACATTTTAATGGACATTTTGGAATGACTATGGCACTAATATCTTGAAAAGCACATCAAGAATTTGTTCTCCGTAAAGCTTTTGAGAATATTTCAATAACCAAGATCTTTGGTAGTATGTACCTTTCACTTATAGGTACGTTTTTTAACTTGGCGATGTATTTTCTTACCACCTAAGCGAAGATTAAAATTTTAAGCTTGCATCGTCTTCATGGTTGCTTCTTTTCTCTTATTTTGCATTTTAATTTAAATTTCAATGATAATAATGGCTCAATATATTTATTAAACTTATTATGTTACATGCTAATGGAGCTTTTAAAGTTGATTTGGCGAGTTTTTTAATAAGAATTCTCACATTATTTCGCAGCTTTTTTTTTTCAGTTGGCCCATTATTTTACTTTCAAGTATTAAACGTATGTGTGAAATTAGAAACAAAAAAGGGAAGATTTCGGTGATTGGAAGTCTGGTTATCTTTCCCTATTGGCGTTAAATCTTTGTGGCCAATTTATGAGCGAGGGAAATACTTCCTTCGCAAACATAAACTAAAGAACAACAAAATAAAGTAATTATCGCCAAAAATTTGGCAACCACACCAGATTCCCAATTATCGAAATATTATCAATGTGTAAAATTTAACATAAAAAGAACATTTAATGTTGTGTAAATGAAAAAAAAAAAATTACATTTGGTCGTCGTAATATTGTAGTTTTGTTTATTTTTTTCGTACTTGTATTGCTCTTTAGTACCAAGCAATTATATATGCTCATTTCGTTGTTACTAAAGAAATTAATATGTTTTGTTGTCAATCGTCTTTCCGTTGAACACCATCACTTCATTACTGTATATTTCATTCTGGGGCATCAAAATGAAATGTCTCTACGAAGAGATTCGCCATTTATCGCTCTGATGGGTCAACGCTACCAAAACATCTGAACTTTTGCATAGCAATTAAGATCGTGTGAGCAACAATAATGAAACAAAATAGTAAATAGAACAATATTATTTCATTGCTACATTTTTATTTATCGGCGTTTTAAGCAGGGCCGGTCTTAGGCCGATTGGACCGATTTTGCCCAATCGGGCCCCGCTCTAGCAAGGGGCCCCGCGCCAACAAATTATCTTTGCCTTTAGGTAAATGAGAAAAAAAATATGTCAAAATAAAAAGCTAATTGGCAATATTTAACTGATGTTTAATCTGTGCAAGTATGGTGCTACGTTTAGTTCAATTTATGGTGTAGGAGCAAGGGGCCCCGCGCGGACCAATTATTTTTACCTTTAGGTAAATGTTAAGAAAAACTATATCAAAATAAAAAGCTATTTGGCAATATTTAACTGATGTTTAATCTGTTTGAGAAAGTATGGTGCTACGTTTTGTTCAATTAATGGTGTATTAGCAAAAGGGGCCCGGCGCCGACAAATTATTTTCGCCTTTAGGTAAATGTTAAAAAAAAAACTATACCAAAATAAAAAGCTAATTGGCAATATTTACCTGGTTTTTAATCTGTGAAAGTATGGTGCTACGTTTAGTTCAATTTATGGTGTAGGAGCTAGAGCCGCTATATAAACAGGCCGACGCATCAAGATTAAGTTTCACCACTTTGGATCCAATTCCTTAACTTTTACTTTCACAATTTCATTGTTGCGGAGTAGGGTTACCAGAAAAAATTTTTGGCACATTGCTTAGCTTTGCCAAATCCACGTGCCGCTAATAATTGTTCACAGTGAAAAATTACCAAAACGCGATTACTGGCCAGTAAAGACAACCACTCAAACACATAAACACGCGCTGGATCCAAAGTGGTGAAGCTTAATCTTGATGCGCCGGCTCGTATATATAGGGGCCTTAGTAGGAGCAAGGGGCCCCGCGCCGACAAATTATTTTTGCCTTTGGGTAAATGAGAGAAAATAACTATATCAAAATAAAAAGCTAATTGGCAACATTTAACTGATGTTTAATCTGTGAAAGTATGGTGCTACGTTTAGTTCAATTTATGGTGTAGGAGCAAGGGGCCCCGCGCCGACAAATTATTTTCGCCTTTAGGTAAATGTTAGAAAAAACTATATCAAAATAAAAAGCAAATTGGCAATTTTTACCTGATGTTTCATCTGCCTGAAACTATGGTGCTACGTTTAGTTCAATTTATGGCGTAGGAGAAAAAACTGCACTTAATGTAGAGCTTTTTTGAAAGAAAGAAAAGAAAGAAAAAATGAATTGTCTAGGGTCTTCAAACTATGGCCCGCGGTCAAAAAGTAGCCTGCGAGCATCTCAAATCTGAAACTTTCTGAAACGTTTGACATCTCTATTATTCTATTGAAGTTATCAGATACATTCCCAAAACTACTACTATCAGATAAATTATTAGAAAAATTTAAACATCTGTCGAGTTGAACATCTTAAATCCAGGGTCGTACCTACTCTATTGTCAAAAGAAAAAAGGAAAAAAAAAACCATAATCGGCCTGCCTCAACGTCAAAATTCTAAATGACGTCACTTAATATTATGGCTATAGGGGGGGCCTTATTGTACTGGGGTCTCCCATTTACGGGACAATTAAGGTATTTACTTATTTATTTGGAGGCGGGGTTATTAAAATTCATCAACAATGAAATGTTCTTCAAGAAAACACTACCGATGTTTAAAGTGCCAGTAAGAAACGTAAAATATGAGTTGTTAAAGGGAAACCCAAGAGCATTTTTCACCCGATGAGTTTGACTCCAGGGGCGTTTATATAAGGGGACCCATGAGGCCCTAATTTCTCCAAAAATAAACACACACACTTAATCAAAATAATTTCCGAGCTTTTTACCCAAAAAAAGAAACGTACCAGAGGTTATAGCAAACCGTCCCGCATAGCTAGAGGTGGATGGCAATTTTTAATCTTTTCACGAGTGGCGTAACGAAAGGATAAGTGCTTTCTAGTGCCAGATTTATTGGAGAAATTCAGAACCCGTGCCCCGACTACCAACTTCAGAGGGCTACTAATTAAAAAGAAGCACGGAATTAGAAGGTTATCATGACCTCCTTGAAAAAGATCCGAAAATTCCGTTGTTAGACTTTTATTGCGGAAAATTTTCAGGTGAGAGCATCCGATAACTCCCCTTCCCCCTCCCCAAATGTCCCCATCACCAAAACAACGAGGTCAATTGTCTAAAATGGCGTTTTAAGGATTTAAAATTTTGGTTGATATCTCTCCCCTCCCGTTACCCTCTAACCCAGTGATTTCCAACATGGGGGCGATCGCCTCCTAAGGGGCGATTTGACTCCTCAAAGAGGCGGTAAATTCTTAAGGGGCGATGAGGGGGTGATGGGTATTCAGAAGAGAAAACACTAGTAATAAAAGGGTAGCGAAAACCGAATTTGTAAACATGTTCAGAGTTCAGACAATTAATCACAAGTTAAGGGAAAAACTAAATAAAGTTCAAGAGCTTCCTCCTTGAACCTTAGAAAGTATTTTGTCATTCATTGTCCATTTTATGAATTTTCAGATTTTCAATATATTTTCTTTCAAATTTTTAGTTCAATGATTTTAATTCTCCCAGATTCCAGTGTCAATTAATTGTGTGCCCTTCTCCCCTTTCTTTCATACCCCCCCCCCTTTTTTTTTCTTTTTTTTTCTACCTTGTCTGAAAATAAGAGCGTGTTCAAAATGTTACTTCTCCGAAGCCTTCTCCCAAAAAATCATTAGGGAGTATCTTAAATTTCGTTTCCTGGGTTTCAGTTTTTAAAAATTTTCAGGGAATATTCTTCAAACACCTAAAAACATCGAAAATGACTTAAAATTGCGCTTTTGGAACATCAATTTTGAACAAACTTCAATGCCCTTAACGATGCTAAATACAATCTTACACTCACGCAGTGGCGCACCCACGGGGTAGCTAAGGGGCTCAAGCCTAGGGAGCTAAGGGGCAGAAAACAAACCCACTTGACAAACCAGGGAAATCCTAAAATTGCCATTTGCGACTTTAATTTTTTTAATTTTCCGCTAGCGAGCACTTAATCCCCAATTTTCTGTTTAATGCCGCCAGAGATAATTTTGAAATATTTTCAAGGAACATTTCTGAACGTGGGACTAACTTTTGGCCAAGTTATGGGAGAAGGAACGGGTTAACGTTCCTTCTTCTATAACTTGGCCAGTAGTAGTTTAAAATTAGTTTTTGAGGCAACAAATTTCAAAGCATTTCTAGTAAGAAATCCCCATCTAATATCAAGGTCTTCCAAGAGAACGTCTAAAACTTCGTTTTCAGGACTATAATTTCCAAAATTTTCTGGGAAGAGACCTCAAAGAGATGGAGTTGGAGTTCTTTTTTTTTTTTTTAAGTGCCACCCTCCCCCTTAAAATTATTCTCTCGTTTGGGCCGCTGCCTAAAATGTCTTCAAATATCCTTTTAAAATGTATATTTAGAAAGGAGAGTGAATTTGTCGGACTTTGAGCCTGAATTTCTCGCCCATTCCTCCGACATTACCGAAGATTGTTTAGAATTGCATTTTAAAACCTCAACGAGGAAAAATGTCCAGAAGAGCGCTCCGCCCTGCCATCCTCTAAGTTACTATTCTAAGCTTGGTCCCATTAGCCCTCTCCAAAATTTAAACATATATACCCCACTATTTGCCTGCCATTATTACAACTTAGTTCTTGGGAATATAATCAAAAATGCAACATGCTTTTTCGAATATATGAAACGGTTATATAAGTAGTCTTTTCATCATCAACGAAAGGCGCAGGGAAACGAAAGGGTCAGGAAAGGTGCATAAAATAGAAAGAAAGGTCCGTCTGTAATGGCTTGTTTTTAGCAAGTTATTGATTTGCTTACTGTAATTATTATTTTGTAAAAAAATAGTGAAACAAAAAGTTTTTCATTTTAAAAATAGTTATATTCATTTAAGCCTCAAACGGAATGTAATCATTTTGCAAAGGGCCAGAGTTCTCCAATCGGGCCCCGCATTTGCTAAGGCCGGCCCTGGTTTTAAGCGTATATTTTTTTAATGCAGAGATGTCAAAATTGAACGCCATTGCTATGTGTTGCTAATTCGAAGAAAGTAAACAATGAATGAATGTCGTATGACTGACTCATGAGTTGCGACCAACTTTACCTGAAAAGGGAATTTATTTCCCCTAAAAAGCAGAACTAATAAGGCCTTCGGCATCAATTCACTCTGTACTCCACTTCAGTTAACTATATCAATAATTTTTAACCCTTAAAGATAGGATAAACATCGTTTTTTACAGCAGAAACACTATGCTAATAAATGTAAACAAACATTTGGATGGTCCTCGTTCAGCGCTCTCTAGCGGGCAAATCTTTACTATTGATGTTTTGAGTAATGATACAGCCTGTATAAAACGCTATCTAGTGAAGCCTTGGTAGAACTCGGCGCCTTTCAGGCTCTGGCGCCCCCGTGCGCCGCACGGCTTTGCACATTGGCACGCCGCGGCCCTGCATAGCACCCTCTGAAGACCTCAGGAAAACATTATTGCCTGTTCTCCACTGCAAACTTACAATAACGTTTATTGTCTCCTTGTATGCTTGCAATAGATGGGTTGACTTGAATAAGATAAAATGTATCAATCCGCAATCTGGATCGGTGTACATATTATACGAATAAGCCAGTCCAAGGCCTCGAATTCGACGCCACATTGGACCCTAGAAAGAAAAAAAATGTACTTTTTAATCAAATATTCTAGCTCACAAAAAATTATAAATAACCCTAAAACTACAACGAATACAAAAAAGGAAAGCTGAGAATTTCTCCAAAAAGATATCATCAAAATGAATACAACCAAATGTGTCTCACAATAAGAGAAAGTAGATATCACAGGCAAGCATGAAGACAGCCACAGGACATATGTATAAACAGGTCTTGTGTATAAAGGTAATTATTAACAAGTAACACATACATATTTTTTAAAAAATATTTTGTCATGCCAAGAAAATTTTTTGGCAGTCAAAGTTCAGCATAGGTACCATTCAGTTATGAATTCTGCTGTAGTTAATATGGCTAGTGGTTACATTCAAGTAAAAATACTGTGTGGTTTTACATTTCATATTTTTGATGCATTTGTATATATTATTTGAAATAATAAAAAAGGAATTAGCATGCAAAAGAAGAATCAGATCATTTTTCTCTTTTAATCAAGACAATTCTTACGATACATTTTTCTTTCATTCAACTCTCTATCAAAAATTTTAAAAACAAAAATAGGTATGTGTTTTTGGAAAAAAAAAACTGAAATTCAAAAATTTGGTTTCACAAATGAGCGATTTGACATACTTATGTAAGAACAGGTTTTGCTTTTATGATGACATTATTCAAAACAGGTTTATTTCCTTATTCACAATTTTCACTTGTTGTTGCTTAAATAATATCAATTAAATTTTGCATTTTAATTTCCAACAGCTTTATTGTACAGCACATAGAAAAGGTTGAAGAACCAAAGAGGAACTATTGGATACATACTTCCATCTGCTTGAGGTACTGAGCGAGCACCAACAAAGGAGCATAATCTGGATCTTTGGTGGATCGGACGCAGAGAGCTGTCTGCATGAGGTAGCACGACCCCACGGAATAGATCAGTCCTCTCCGATCATCTCCGCTGTCTAAACGTGTCAGTTCGCAGCATTTCTTCATCTGTGACCTGCAACAAGGATTCATTGCAAGTCAAGATCGTTCATGGACTTGAAGCATTCTCAGATACAACTTATAGAGAGGAGTATTTTTATCAAAAAGAGTGACTTTTAATTTTTAAATGATAATTACAAGTTCTAAATTATCCTTTAATTGTAATTAATCTTTAATTCATTGTAATTATCCCTTAAAAATTAAAGTTTTTTTAAAAGCTGCAAACAAGAAAGGGGTTGAATATATTTACATAAAGAAACACAATAATTTCATCCATAAAATTACCAAGTTAGGACCTCAAGTGGTTTCAAGAGTAAAAAAAAAAACTTTAGTAGGAAAAAAGAGCTTAAAGACCACACCAATTTCCAAAAAAAAAAAAAAAACTAACAATTTTTCGGACTTCAAAACTATTCTGCAAATGATTAAGAGATTGAAGAAACTACCATCGCTTTCAAAAATATAGAATTTAAAGACCCAAAATAAGTTTCTGAATAAATTAACAACACAAAAATTTTCTTCTAAAGCAGGGATTTCTAAATGGGGATCTGCACGCTCACTTAAGGTGGTCAAGCACACCTTTTTGGGGGGAAAATTCCAGGGCTGCGGAGTCGGAGTTGGACGGATTTTGGACCCAAGGAGTCGGAGTCGTTGAAAAACATGTCGACTCCGACTCCGGCCCCCTCCAATTTGGATGATTAAATGGAGGTGAAAACAGATCTTTGAAAGTAACAAATGCAAATTTTCAGCTTCCAAGGTCCAAATCCTGAGGATTTAGGATCCCTTAAAAAAAAAAGGCTCCAAAATGGGGGATCCGCTTGGGAGCTTGAAGCAGTGGCGTCGCTCCGGGGGGTGGGGTCAGCCCCAGGGGTCACCCGTCTAGGGGGTGACACCCGGAGCGGCGAACCAAAAAAAAGAGAGAGAGAGAGAGAGAAGGAAGAAAAAAAAGAGGAGGAAGAAAAAAAAGAAAAGGAAGAAAAAAAAAGAAAAGGAAGGAAAAAAAAGAAAAAGGAAGGAAAAAAAAAGAAAAGGAAGAAGAAAACCCCCCATTTTTTTGGCGGGGGGGGTGAAGGGTTAAGCCGGGTGACACCCCTGTGAAGTGTGACACCAAGATGGTTTTAAGTGTTTTTTAAACATTCTTCAATTCTGAACTTTTTATTCAACATGCACAGAGGCGATTAATCTTTCAAAAGCAATAGCATCAGTACGAGCGCACTTGCTCCCGCAAACACCCTTCTAGAAGTGAGGGAGTGACACCCATAACGCATTTAAGAGATTCGGAAAGTATAAATATTTAAATCCTGATATATATTTTAGATTATTTTCATGCAGTAGCGTAGCTACAGGAGGGACGGTCCACCTCCCGGAGATACCCTTCTGGGGGGGAGGTGGGGTAGCACCCGAAATGTATTTAAAACGGTGAAAAAATATAAATATTGTCTTTCTGAAATTTCGCACAATATTTAAAGTTATATATAATCTATCAAATCTTGCAGCATCGCTTGGGAGAGGGAGGGAGGATGTTGGTGCCGGCGATGACACCCAAAATGTATCATAGAGCTTCTGAAAAATACCAATATTTAATTTCGAAAATATCCGCCATTTTTTTCCCAGTTTCGTATAATCTATTCAGCCCACTCTCTGGGGTGGGTCCTTTGTACTGCTTGATACCTTTCGGAGGGTGACCCCCAAAATATATTTAGCAATATTGAAAAATATACATGTATTGTTTCTGAAATTCCACCTAATAGTTTAAGTTATGCATAATTAATCAAACTCTGTAGCATCACTTTGGGGAAGCGGAGAGGTAGTTCACGTGACACCCCGTGAGTGATACCCTGCTGGGGGTGTCTCCCAAGTGAATTTAACAGTTTGTAAAAAAATTCACTAGTTCAGTTATGAATTATATGCTTATTTACACATAACTAGTGCAATTTTGAATTCCTTGCAAATCTTCAATTAATTTTATTTCTAATTAAGTGTAAACTAGGAATTGACCTAAAAGGTAGGATGTTACACTCGCGTCACCAGATTTCTGAATTTGTACACCATTTCTATGAAGGAATTTCATGCCTTTTTTTCAGGATTAACTATTTTACATTTTAATATGTTTGTCAGCAGTGGCGTACCTGACTGATGATTTCGGGGGGGGGGGGGGGGGTTATAATAATATATCAAAACTTATTTCATTCTGTTATTTTTCCTGTAAAGTCTACATTATTTGCATAAGCTTAATTAGTTTACTTCGTCTAGCTTATTATTTTTTTACAAATAACTTCACTTGGCTAAAATTAAAAAGCAAATTTTATTTTACAAATTTCAGAATTAGTAAGAAATTCTTGGGATTGAAATATAAAATAGATAACTATCATAAAAGCAAGATGCCTTTTGAGAGCATGTAAATCCCCAAAATAAAGTTTTAAAACACAAATATTAAAGATTAAAAATGATGTAACAAACTTTTCTAGTTAAGTATTGAACATATACAAATTTACAAGCAAATACATCAAGATGTGGAAAATGAGAGGAATAGATTTCAATAAGTTCAAACATAGCATCACGTAGTACTGACCGCGAAACCATACGATAGTGCAATAATGAGAGGGGGGGGGTAATAACTAGCACTTGAAAGAGCACTGTAAAATACATTTCCGGATGTCTAAATCATTTGTTCTCCTTTCGAGTTATTGAAATGTGAACGATCATAATTTACATGATTTGCAGCTAGATGCCAGATGTCCTGCACATGCAGACGGTAAAATTGTGTGAGCAATTTCTCGCCAAGTCTTTAAATTAGGAGCTTAAAAAAAATTGGCAAATTTGAAGACTTTATATCTTGATAATGGGTGGACGATGGCATATAATTTTCGGGTTAAAAATGTCTCGATTCTCCTTTGAGTTCTATCTATTTAAACTTTTTTCATTATTGCACTATTTGTGTGGTTCCCTGGTCAGAAGAGTAAATTCCATGTACTTTACAAATCGAAATCCCCTATTTTTTTTGGCAAATTCATCAATTACTTCTTCAGAAGTAAGTGTAACATCTCTATGTATACTTAAATGCGCAAGACCGTTTAAGCGTGCTTCACCCGTTGTGTTCCTGAGATATGATTTCAATCTTTTCAAGGAAGAAAAGCTTCTTTCTACACTGGCAACAGAAACTGGTAAAGTTGCCCCAATTTTTAAAACTTCAAACACGCTGGGAAACATCTCCTTGTCACAGCTATTCAAAGCTTCTACAAAGAAGCTCGGGCAACTCTCATTTTTTTCCCAAATTCTCCTCCACAAATTAATTTCACTACGAAATACCTCGAGAGTAAGAGATTCGGGGGGGGGGGGTTATATCAAAACTTATTTCATTCTGTTATTTTTCCTGTAAAGTCTACATTATTTGCATAAGCTTAATTAGTTTACTTCGTCTAGCTTATTATTTTTTTACAAATAACTTCACTTGGCTAAAATTAAAAAGCAAATTTTATTTTGCAAATTTCAAAATTAGTAAGAAATTCTTGGGATTGAAATAGAAAATAGATAACTATCATAAAAGCAAAATGCCTTTTGAGAGCATGTAAATCCCCAACATAAAGTTTTAAAACACAAATATTAAAGATTAAAAACGATATAACAAACTTTTCTAGTTAAATATTGAACATATACAAATTTACAAGCAAAGATATCAAGATGTGGAAAATGAGAGGAATAGATTTCACTAAGTTCAAACATAGTATTATGTAGTACTCACCGCGAAACCATACGATAGTGCAATAATGGGAGGGGGGGGGTAATAACTAGCACTTGAAAGAGCACTCTAAAACACGTTTCCGGATGTCTAAATCATTTGTTCTCCTTTCGAGTTATCGAAATGTGAACAATCATAATTTACATGATTTGCAGTTAGATGCTAGATGTCCTGCACATGCAGACGGTAAAATTGTGTGAGCAATTTCTCGCCAAGTCTTTAAATTAGGAGCTTAAAAAAAAATTTGGCAAATTTGAAGACTTTATATCTTGATAATGGATGGACGATGGCACATAATTTTCGGGTTAAAAATGTCTCGAGATTCTCCTTTGAGTTCTATCCATCTAAACTTTTTTCATTATTGCACTATTTGTGTGGTTCCCTGGTCAGAAGAGTAAATTCCGTGTACTTTACAAATCGAAATCCCTTTTTTTTTGGCAAACTCATCAATTACTTCTTCAGAAGTAAGTGTAACATCTCTATGTATACTTAAATGCGCAAGACCGTTTAAGCGTGCTTCACCCGTTGTGTTCCTGAGATATGATTTCAATCTTTTCAAGGAAGAAAAGCTTCTTTCTACGCTGGCAACAGAAACTGGTAAAGTTGCCCCAATTTTTAAAACTTCAAACACGTTGGGAAACATCTCCTTGTCACAGCTATTCAAAGCTTCTATAAAGAAGCTCGGGCAACTCTCATTTTTTTCCCAAATTCTCCTCCACAAATTAATTTCATTACGAAATACCTCGAGAGTAAGAGATTTTATGCTCTTCTGCCATTTCTCAAAAATAACCTGAGCTGCGTTTCTTATCTTGTCATCTTGCAGTGTAATTATTTTCGAAGGTATAACATTTTGGATGTTACACAAAATGTCCTTATGTTTCACAAATCTATTATTCAATTGCATGATGAAATAATCAAGAAACGGAATAAATACGGAGAGTCTAAAATATTCTTCGGGACTATTAGCATCAACATTTGGGCGATTTGTTTGCCTTTTTGTTATCCGGGGAATTTGTATACCTTCTTCACCAACTGTTTCCCTAAAAACCAACGCCTCTTCGAATATTTTGTGAAAAATTTCAGGGGCTCTATCACGCATGGATTGCATCTCCGCTATGATGGCCTCTGTCATCTTAATCGCAGATACTAAGTCAATATTAACTTTCTGTAAATATTCAGAAAGATTATGCGTCAACGCAAATATTTTACTGATCACAATAAGTGCAACAATAAAATCCGCACTTTTCAATGCTTGTTGAAATATGAAAGCTTTTTTCGAAGATTCTAATTCCGAGCTTTCTTGAATCGCGTCAAAAGAATGAAAAATGGGTTCAAAAAATTCTTTGAAAACTATTAAAGATTGAAGGCGTTCAACCCAACGGGTATCACATAGCTTCTGCAATCGCAGCTTCTTTATTTCGCATTGCAATTCTGCAATTGTATTTCTTAAAATAGTTTCCCGTTTTTGGGATGATCTGAAAAACGCTGTGATTTCTTTTGCTGTACCAATGGCATTACGAATGCATGGTATAGAGCAGGCATCACTGACAGCCAAGTTTAAGGAATGACTGGTGCAATGAACATATGGTGCTTCTGGGTACAGTTCCTCTACTCGTGTAGCACAACCTTGGAATTTTCCACTCATTGCTGCTGCCCCGTCATACCCTTGGCCCCGTAAGAAATTTAGATCCAAACCTAACTTCTTGCATTCGGATATTAACGTGCTTGACACTCCTTCGCCTGTTGTGTCAAAAACTGGAACAAATTCCAAAAAAGCTTCTTTTATTATTATGCCCTTATCCGTCGTTTTCACATAACGAGCACATAATGAAAATTGTTCGACACCGCTGATGTCGCATGTTTCATCCGCTAAGATGGCAAAGCATTTAGCGGAATTAACTTCGTTGATTAATTTATCTTTAATTACGTTTCCACATGTTTCTATTAATTCATTTTGTATCTTTGGGCTGACATATTTTGGTTTTCCTTGTGAAGTGAGATGTTCTTTCAAAGATGCATCTCCAGCATCGACTCTAAAACGTAAAATGGACCTAAAGTTTCCATCATTTTCTGTCGGCAATTCCAAGGTAACGGGACCAGAATCTCGATGCCCCAGAAAGGGAATTTCTTGCCTTCCAAGAAAAATCACAGACTTAACTATTGAAGTTAATATTCTTCTGTTTTTCTCTATGTTCTTCTGCTTCACAGTGTCCAGCTGGAGGTCAATGGGCACTACTTTTTTTTCATGTGTGTTCAAGAAATTCTGACCCGAAGCACAGGCATTCTTTTGAAAATCTAAATCCTGGTGATAGCGACACTGTTCTTTGGCATCTTTCCATCTTCTAAAAGGGTCGTTTACTAAAGATTTGGCTAGCATATGCAGGGACGTAACTAGGCCATTTTTGAACAGGGGCAAGACTTCGCTTCGGCGCCCCCCCCCCCTTATTAAAATAAAATGTCAAAAAAAAAAATGAAACGCCAACGTCTGGACCGTCATATAAGGGTATATTACAATGCATATTAGATAGAAAAATCGTGTAAAAAGAGAGTTCTATCTTTATTCAGTTTATCTCAAGTTTTTCAGTAATTTTTATTTTGAAATTAAGAAAAAGAAGAAAAAAAATGCTTCCGATTCTTTAAAAAAAAAAATCATAAATTAACTAAATACCGTAAAATGGGGTGTACAGGAACAGCGGGGTCAATCGGAACAAAACTTTCCGCCGTACAAAGAAATTCTTTATAAATATAATATTGGGTATTTTTCGCCATTATATTTTTTTTTACGAAGGTAAGATCCTAGGAAGTAGGAAAAAATTACTTTTGCCAATCTGGCAAAGCTACTGGCTTCTAAGGAAGGCTGCACGTGGAATGCTAGAAAACATCACATTTTCATAGACTGCAAAACTTCATATGCAAGAACAAACCTTCTTATATTTTAAACCTAAGAGTGGTATGTTTCAATTATACATGTATCTGAACAACAGAATGCCACATTAGAATTTACATTTTTTATAAATTGTGTCATAAAAATGAAGAATTCTGAAAAATGCCATAGGAAAAAAAATTGCGGGGTGAATCGGAACACTTAGTTCTGTTGTTCCAATTCAAACTTATTTGAAGGAAACTGTTTGAAAAATCAAGATTCTAACCCCAATTCTTCTAATCAAGACAAGGACAAGGAGTTATTACTGTTTATCCCTTCTCGTGAGCAACTAGATCATAGAATGACAAAAAGTTGCAGATTTCAAAAGATTTTTTCTCCAGGAGACTTCTTTTTACTTAAAATGCTTAGGGGAAAGTCATATAGACTTTATATAACAAAAGGCCAGCACACAAACAGTGATGAATAAGTGAAAAAAACTTTCAGGACAATCCCCAAAACCCAGAGAATTCAAGAAACTAAAGAAAAGGCAGAGTTCATCCCAGAAAATGCTATGAAAAAACTTAAGCCAAATCACAATTGCTAGTTTTCAGGACAAGTACATATTTGTGGACGACATGAGTGACTCCCATTCATGTTAAATCTTTGTATTTCAATTCAGAAGCATTTCTTAAAATTACTTTTCATTTTTCATAACTTTAAAATTATTTTGAATTTTGATAATTTTATAAATGTTTACTGGTATTGAAATTATACTTTTATTTGGCAGTAATTATCTGTTCTTACTAGCTGCCAGGGCAGCTAGATTAGCTTCCTGCGGCATGTTGATGCATAATGTTTCCCCGCCACCCAACTTTTACCTCATTCTGATGTGATATTATTTGATACAATTCAATTTTCATAGATTTTAAGACATACTACGTACGTGGCCCACTAATGCCCAAGCAGCTAGCTGCGTGGCCAGGCGTTGCACGGGCGCTTCGCGCCTTTAAAGTAGTAAAGAATGTTTCAAAAAAATACTCGCCACCAGGGCGGCTCGCGAACAGCCGCTTCACGCTTTCACTTTTTTCCTGCATCAAAAAAAAAAAAAAAAAAAAATCATTCGAATTATTGAGATGCTTGGCGCCTTCAAAATGGTGAGGAAAGTTATAGCAAGTTCTGCTCGCTCAAGGGAAAGAAGCAGACATAGATACTCAGTTTTTAATACTGTCGTCCCCGCTTAATCGGGTAACGGATAAATGAATACCCCGCTTATACGAATAAAATTTCCCGGAACCCATGCCATAGACTCAATGTTAAAGATCCCCGCTTAATCGAATACCCCGTTTAATCGAATAATATTTCTTGGAAACTACAGTATTCGTTTAAGCGGGGCCGACAGTATAAGTAGCTGGCTTTTCAGCAAATGAATGTTTCAAAATATTACAAGTACCTAGCGATAAAAATATTACGTAAATGGCCCACTTATGAGTTTCGTGTTTGATTTAGTTAAGCCTTCATTCGAAATTCTCATTATCATTGTTATTACTGTTTCATAGCAACGACGGTTTGCAAGAATGGCTTTCATATTTAATCATTTATTAGGCTTAATCGCTTTAAACTTGACTACTTATTAATTGATATCTTCGCTAATTAAAATCGTATAATTATATGAATTGAAACTAATGAAGCTTGAAAAATTACCTATCTATCGGTACCTGGTTCGACTTTCAGTTCATTGGCGTTCAGGAGAAAGAAGCGTGACATAGAAAGATAGAAAGAAAGATAGTTAGAAAGAAAGATACTCAATTTTTAATATAAGTAGATTCTCCCCCATCAATATTACTCGTGTTTGTGAGACCTATTACAGGTTAAATGGAAAAAAATAAAAATTTTAACATGTGTTCCGATTGACCCCTATCAGCGGGGTGATTCGGAACACCCATAATTTCCTATATATTTTAATAATAACTGTTCAAAATGTTTTGCCTTTGCTTGGAATATCAAAAGTAAAGTAAGACCGAAGTTTTTACCCAGAAAATAAAACTAAAAAAAAATCTTTTAACTGCTTTTTTTACAATCAAAGCTGAAAAGTGTTCCGATTCACCCCATTTTACGGTACCAAATGAGTAACTGTTTTCCTTTTCATATTGAATATTATATTTAATACGTTTGAAAACAACTTGAAATGAAAGAACTTTTAAAAGCCTTAAATATTTTGTAAATCAAAAATACTTTCATGAATTTCATTTAAAAAAAATTTTAAGTAAAAAAATCAAAATTTTACATTTAAGCTATCTAATATCCAGCATTAAAAGAAGTTTACAGTGAAATTTTAAGAATTTCAGAAATCCTAAACTTTACTGTGTAAGCAAAGGAACAAGAGCATTTTTTTAAAAATCTGGTATGGGTCCCACACTACTTCCTTTTACGTGTAAATTTCTTTGTAGATGCCTTAGTGTTAAAATAGTGCTAGGAGTGAGCAAGATAGCAATTTGAACGTTTACACCTCTAGTTTGCCACGAAACAATGCAAAACAAATGTTTTACAATGATTCATTTTCTAAATATCGCCGATTTTAACATCATTCAGTGGATTTTTCGCGAAATATCGCCAATAGCACCAAATTGAACCCAAATTCAAAAAATATTTTTTTCGCCAAATTTGTCGTCAACTTGACGATATGTCGCCAACTTGGCGTCAAACACTTGGCGACCAAAAGCTTGGCGACATATCGCCAAGTGGTCGCGCCAATTCATATTACTTGAGTCTGCATTGAAATTAACACTGATTTACCCCAAAAAAGGGGTAAAACACCCCCTTGGGAACATTCAAATGCAACCACAAGGGGAGGTGCACAACTAGACCATCCTCAGAGCCTACATACCAAGCTAGAAGCTTCTACGGCATATAGTTTTTGAGTTACGCGACCCACATACGCACATACAGACGTCACGAGAAAACTCGTCGTAATTAACTCGGGGGTGGTTGAAAATGATTTTTCGGCTGGTTATATGTTGGCAGGTACATATGCACGTGCTAACAGGTCGAAAAAACGACTCAACATTCATTCAGGGGTGAGCAAATTCAAAATTTAAACCCAAATTTGAGTGATTTTTTTTTCGCGATCACAATACTTCCTTTACTACGTAAAATTAAGTAAAAAAATGTGAATTATTGAATAAATGTTTATAAATTAGCATTTATTTATTAAATAATTTACAAAACATCACATGTTGTAGCTGAAAAAATTCTGTACAATTTACTTATTTAAAACCAGAATTTAAATTCGAAAATAAGTACCTTTTATTAACCCGATAATTTCCAGGAACAAAAAATTTCCCCTCTTAGAAAATTTCCCACGACTTTTCCACATTAAAAGACACTTCTTTAACTTTCTACCTGCACTTGCATTGAGCTTTATTTAGGGAGAGCTGGCTTTTATTTATTTATTTCTGTTTTTTTAATAATGAAAAGAAAATTATGCAGCTACTTATACAGTTCAGCGCCCCTAAAATCTGGCGCCCGGGGCACGAGCCCCGTCTGCCCCCCTCTAGTTACGTCCCTGAGCATATGGCTTCCTTTCCCCCCTTCCGACTTGCAGAAAAAGAAACAAAAGTGACAAAATGCACCATCCAACACTTTTGAATATGTCAGCCATGGAAATTCCAATAGCCATTTCCTTTGAAATTTTAAATTCCTTTTGCCGCTAGTTGGGAATTTATGTAGTTCATCTGGCAACCACCTATTTTTTAGTACAAAGTAAATATCATCATCATTACATTTTTTCCCAATGTAATTTCCAATGTCATTTTTATCCAATATGTCACCAATGGTTTCTGGTTCGGGCTCTATATGTGACGATGTGCTAACTTTGGTGTCGGCTTGGGGAGATGGACTGAAATTATATCAAAAAACCGAAATTAGTAACTTGTAGCACCTGATTGTTAAAATATCATTACCATCCAGCATAAAAGTAATAAATAGACAGAGAATGAAGTGCAAGGATTTTTTTTCCAAGAAGAATCCTATATATACAGGAATCTAAATCTCTTGAGGAGTAAATAAAAAAACAACATTTAATTTGAAGGTTTTGTTTTCAATTAAATGTCATATCTATTACAGCGAACTCTCACTTATGCACCGGCCCAAAGGACCAACCGAAAAAGGCGCATAAGTGAAAGAGACGTATAAGTGAACAGGCCTATTTAAAGGACTAAAACGCAACATAGGTTCTAATGAGAGAATGAATGAGAATGTTTCTATAGAGAAGGGATATATTACTATGGTTTGACAATTACTGTAACTACAATGATAAAGAGAAAGCAAAAATTGTAGCATTCCTAATCACAAACTCTTTCCTTTACAAGGATGCATGATAGACCACTGTCAATCTCCGAACTATAGTTGATGCGGAAAAAATGACTCCCGTGAGCAAAAAGGCGAAAGATTACAGAGGAAAGTGAAGAAAAATACTTAATTTTTAAAGAAAATAAATTAAATTTTTTACATTTTAGGGAAAAATTCGGCGCATAAGTGAAATATTTATCTTTAGCGTGACGCATAAACGAATGATACTATCATTATTTTGCTATGGAATGTGCTGGGACCATTTAAAATTGTCGTATAAATGGAAAAGGCGCATAAATGAGGCGGCGTATAAGTGAGAGTTCACTGTACATAAAAATGGATGTATATATATATATTTGTATGTATATTTGTATGTTTGTTTGTATGTTTGTTCCTGATGCAAATCCAGTTTTAGTCGGATTTTCATCAAACTTGCCACAGAGGTTCTTTGGTGCACTAAAATTCACATAGGCGGGGTTTTGAAATTAAAAAAAAAATCCAAAAAGCTCAAAATTCAAATTTTTTGTCTCAAAAGAGCCATTTTCTTCGAATTTTGAATAAATAGAGTAATAGAGATAAGCCTTTAAGCATACAAATTTATAAAATCTAACACATTTAAGTATGAGTATTTTCCAACAAAGATTACGATTAACAATGAATTATCAAATTAAGACTCACCTATTTCATTTAACATTCAAATAATTTTTTTAGAGCTATGTTGTATTAATAAGCACCCGGGCAGTGTCGGTTAATAAGCGGGTAGTAATAAATAAAACTTTCCGAATATAAAAAAAAATTGGGAATTGTGTTAAGCTAGTTATATTTTAGCATAAATTCCTATTAAAAAAAGTATAGAACCTGCCTACAAGTACAGCCGAGCCCGCTTAATAGAATAGCCAATTTTCCACAAAAAATTATTCTAATAAGCGGGATATTCCTTTATCCGGGATCTTATCCACACGACGTTTCAAATTACATTTAAACCAAGAAAGCATTAAATCACAGGTATTTATAAACAAATATCTGATGTGATTAACTTTAAATATATTAAATAATGACACTTTAAACATATTAAAATTTAGAAATTTAATTAAAAATGACCTTATTTCATTGTAAAATATACATATTTGCTGCAATTTTTGAAAAATTACTTCTAATGTTACCCACTTATTTGTTGCCAAAGAAGTCGGATATATTTTAGACTGTTCACTGTTCTGTGAATACATCAAGTCAGTAACTTGATTTTCTAGTTAATAAAACAAATGAAAATCAGCATTGGGCTTCGTTTCCAAGAATCGTCTTATAATATTAAAAGCGTGGATTAACTTCAGCACGCGGAGATCGATATCTCAAACTTTTTTATACGTCGTAACTTCGTACCCTTATTAGCATTTGTAAATTCTATAAAATTCACTTTTTCTTTCAAAGAAAGATCTTTTCGTGTAGATGACAGAACAAAGCGACAAGCACAGAACAGCCGAAGCGAAATTGGAAAATGATTTCAGAACAGCAAGAGACATACACACACCCCGTTGCGCTTCTCGGAAGAACTTTGCCACAGCCTGCTGGTCATCTTTCCCGATCCTTTCTACCTGTTGATTTTCACATTTCTCTCTTTTTTTCTTATATCCCCCCCTGGGTACCTAGAGGTGCAGCTTATTCTAGACTTTTATGTTTATTCTTTGAATAGGAAATTTAACACGGAAATGATTTACTACGGTTTGGTACATTGAAAATACATTACATTAAGCGGGATATTCTATTAATCGATATTCCATTATGCGGGTTCGACTAATTTCATTAAATTTTAGTTTACATCACAAATTACCTTCATTATTCCTGAATGGTAGAGCAAAAAAAAATTTTTTTTTTCCAACCTTTTTTATGCATATGAGATATTTCTTCTGTGAAACAAGATTGAATAATAAATCTTATAATCTTAATTGCATAGATAAAAGCTTTGTTAGACATTTTTTTTCTTTTTTTTATTTTTAGGTGGGGGGGGGGGGTAGGTCCGCCATTCACAGCTCCAACAAACTATAAGGGTCCTTTACACAAGGAAAGAAATAAAGGAGGAAAAATAAACGCATGATTTTTTTTTTTTCATACCGTGGAACTTATAATGATTTGCCTTTTATCGTAGTATTGTTAATCACCGCAAAGTAGCGTATTTGAGCTTTGGAGTTGCGAATTTGAAGTTCGTTGAAAACCATTATGAACTTCAATTTTAAAGGAAAAAAACCTAATAAACAAAATAGTAATAATAATAAAAAAAAAAAACAAAGTTCAAACATTTTCATAATGAGGGGAATGTGGGGTAAAGTGAAATAGTTAACTTTACTTAACTGTTTCAAACTAAACAAACCTTCAAAAAAAAAAGAACCAAAATTTCACCTCAAAAAACCATGGGGCAAAGTGAAAAATACATTATTTTTGTAATGAAACATTATATATTTGATGAGTTACAATATTTTTCACCAAATGAATGCGCAAACAAACGAATAAATGAATTGTTAATGAAAAAATAAACTAATGAATAAATAAACAAAGGAATGAATAAATTAATATAAGAGAAAAAGAAATGAGTGAATAAAATAAAGAATGAATAACAAAATGAGTGAATCAATAAATAAATAAGTGAATAAAGTAAAAAAATGTAAATACATTAATAAACGAAAAATTACGTACGTGACTTAAGAAATAAATGCATAAGCACACGAAATGAAATTATTTCACTTTGCCCCGCGTCAATTTACTAATTACATTCAACATTTAGAATCAAAACGTGCTAAATATCAACTAAATAAGAACTGCACTAGACTTCAGTAGATCTCAATTAATAGTTGAAATGATAATTATAAAAAAATTCTCATTTTACAATAAAAAGAAATATTTTTGAAAAACTACGAATATTAGAATAAAGGTATCAAATTCTGAAAATGACTTGTATAATTTTTTTCGTGGATCTTTGGAAGAATTTATTTTCTGACAAGAATCAGAAAAATGTCTAGGAACTTAGTTAAAATATTGCTAGATAGATGGCTTTGCAAACTGGGAAAATATTTTACCTTTTCACTTTGCCCCACATTGTCAAATTCTTCTTAAACTACAGAAACTACTTTTTTCCTGGCAAAATAATAAATATAAAAGGAATGTCAAAATTTGTCTCCCCCCTCTCAAAAAACCGAAAATTTAAACAATGGTTAATATAATATCAAAGTTATGTTAAACAATTGAAAAAATTGTTTTATGTATTTGAAGTTGTTAGTAAAGTTAATGAATTTTTAATGTTCAGAAAATGTATATTTACCTGATCAAGGCAGCTTTTTCATTTGATGGAGTTGCAGCAGAGAAAAACGATGTAATTTTTCCCCCTTATCCGAGAGCTTCCGACGTTTAAGATCCATTTTATAAATACAATTGAGAATCGAAAGAACTTTATAATATATTGAGTAGCAAAATATTAAAATGCGAACGATAAACAGTGTACTACATGATAATAAAATTTTTAAGAACGCGTGCTATATTTAGAAGCAATAGAGCTGTGCAGAGTAGCCAAGAGCAAATTCTGTCCAAGATCGGAACGGTTCCATTTCAAAAAGGGGTGTCAGCCATCACCCCCGATACAGAGGGCGGAGGTCACGGATGGGTGCAGTTCCCCTTTGACTAGGGAAGAACGAAAGGTTGTGGAATGGCGAAGGTTAAGCCAAAGGTCAAAGCTGACGGGATCTTCACCCTTCAAGCAAGAGAATATTCGCATAATTTTTTTTCTTTGCAAAAAAAAAAAAGAAAAAGAAAAAAAAAAGAAAAAAAAAAGAAAAAAAAAACTTTTTTCTTTTTTTTTTGGGGGGGGGGGGGGTTGTCTCCAACCTTGTCCTTGTGTTGCATACACTTTGACCCCCCTCCTGGAAAACTTTAAAATGACGGACGTGTTTTTAAAAATCGCATTTACGTTGCAAATACACTGCTCGACATTGAAAATGCAACACCAAGAAGGAGTGGTCAGAAATTCATGCAAATTTTACCGTAGGCGCACGTCACTGAGTTATGCAAATGATATGAAATGCGCAGCTCTCCGACGCACGTGAAGTAAGATATAAGAGAATGAAGTTGAAAAGTGGGCTATGTTCATGTTGGTTTTTCTGCCAGACTAATTATCGGAGAAATTTGGTTTTTGTCTCGAAGGATACGTGTGATAGGAGGAAATGCCACGCCGTCCTCAACAAAGACACTTCCAGCATATAGACGACTTTACAAGGGGTATGGTGATCGGACTGAGAAGGGGAGTTTGGTCCATACGTCAAATTGCAGCTGATACCCACATGGATGCAAGCACTGTGCATCGGCTGTGTCGGAGATGGTTGGAAAGAGGAAATGTAGCCACATTGAGGGGTGCAGGTGCAGCCAGAGTGACGTCAGAACGCTTGGATCGACGGATTCACCGACAAGCTGTGGCGGACCCGCAAGTCACTTGTACGTCGATTCCGCAGCACGTGCGAGGTACCCTGGATGTTCCTGTGTCGACCAGAACCATTTCCCGTTGACTGGTTGCGCGTGGCCTGCAATCACGGCGCCCGCTAAGAAGACTGCCATTGACCTCACAGCACAGACTCCAACGTTTGGAATGGTGCTGGACCAGAGCGACGTGGATGGCAGAATGGCAAACCGTAGTGTTCTCAGATGAATCCCGCTTCTGTTTGTCCAGCGATAGTCATCGCATACGTGTGTGGCGTCGACGTGGAGAAAGATCGAATCCGGCAGTAACTGTGGAACGCCCCACAGCGCGACAACGTGGCATAATGGTTTGGGGCGCTATTGCGTACAATTCCGTATCACCTCTAGTTCGTATTCAGGGCACTATGAGGGCCCAACGATATGTAGATAATGTACTGCGGCCGGTGGCAATCCCTTACCTTCAGGGTCTGCCAAATGCAATTTTTCAACAGGATAACGCCCGGCCTCACAGTGCTCGAATCAGTCAACATGCTCTACGAGGTGTACAGATGCTTTCCTGGCCACCATACTCTCCTGACTTGTCACCAATCGAACATGTGTGGGACATGATTGGACGCCGTTTGCAGAACCTGCCACTGCCTCGTTCAGAGGACGAACTGTGGCAAATGGTTGAAAGGGAATGGAGTGCCATCCCTCAGGACATCATCCGCAGGCTTATTGACTCCATGCCTAGATGTGTTTCTTCGTGCATCGCTGTCCGCGGTGGTCCTACTTCTTACTGAGCCGACGCCTTCCTCGCTCTAAATTTTGCTTATTTATTTTGAAATAAATATTACTTATTGTTCCATGCTGTCTCTGTCTTCTTACCAAATTTCATCAATTTCTGACCACTCCTTCTTGGTGTTGCATTTTCAATGTCGAGCAGTGTAGTATTGGAATAAGTAGTAAGTAGAATAAGTATAAAACGTAATAACGTTAAAAAAAACGGGAACTGTAACTTCAAAAACAACTGAATAAAAATAGTTGCATTAAAAGTGCAATGTGTTCAAACAAAGTCTGGTGATTTAACAAGAAAATGATTAGGTTTGTAGGGAGTCAAAATTTTCTTTTGATTGGAACAAAATGGAATTTTTGGGAAGTCACAGTGACCTGCGGTAACTGAGGTAAATGGAGGTGAAATTAACTCTGAGAATTCAAGGGAAAACCGGAACTTTTTGAAAGGTCACAATGACCTCCCATGACCTCCTATTGAGATGAACCTGCTTGCCCTCCCTAGCCCCCCTTAATGTCTCGACTTCTCCCATGAATAATAATGAAACCTTCATAAATGGACTTAATATTTCATTCTCTGTTTCTCCTTAACATAATGGTAAAAAAAAACCCAGGAGGAGTCGGAGTCGTAAGTTTTAAAATCCCGGAGTCGGAGTCGACCATTTTTCCTCCGACTCCGCAGCCCTGAAAAATTCGCAGCACTAAATTTCTTGATGGAATGCAAAAAAAGTTTTCTGGAAAACCCATATTGGTTCTAAATGATGCTCATGGGTGAATACTGTGTTTTACGAACAATAAAACGCACTTATTAAAACTCAGATATGTTTTATACATAAAATAGTAGAGACTCTCCAAGGACAGAGCTACATCATTTTTAGTTGTTGCATGTCAAAACCCTATTTTTATATTGAACAGTTCAATATTTTCAGTAAATTTTCTTTTTTTCATTCATTTTGCAATTTATACTCGTTAAGATGTTTTAGTATTCCCACCACCAAAACAGTACTTTGATTATGATAATAGTTATATTGCACACACTGCTAAACCTCTGGTTTCATCTGCGGGTTTCAAAAACTCAGAAATTGAAAACCTCTGTTCTAAAAAATTAAAAATGCTTCTCAGGTAAAAAAAAAAACTTTTTTTTTAACAAAAAGTTTTTAAAAATCTTACACCTTTATCAAAGAATAAAGGACTTTTCAGGCTCAAAAATTTACATAACATAAATATTTAATAAATACATACAAATGATAATAATGATTGTAAAAAATATAAAGAAAAATAAAATGAATAAAAATTTTAGGGAGAACACAAAATGAGTAGCCTTTGTGTCTGGATTAACCCCTGCAGAAATATCAATTTGTAGCTGAAAATAAACTAGCATCACATTCATAATTAAAAAAATGCATAATTAAATATTTTGTTGAGTGGGCAACTTACTTCATTATTTCAGGTGTGAATGAAGGCGGAAATAAATCCTCTACCCATGGTGCTTCAGGGTTTGCCTTTAGCCTCAAATTGTCCACATTAGCCGCCAGATGAATTGCCATGTTATTTGGTTTAGCAATTTTGTCACGAATCTCATTTAGCTTTGATACTATCTGAAAATGATATCAAAATTAGCTTTCAATGCTTTAAATTCTAATCAAAAATTATATTTTCTCTAGAAATTAAATTTCAACTGAAATTAACAACATTGTGCACGAATTGGCTAATAATATTTTTTTGAAGAAAATGTAGCGATAGTGATTTTTTTAAAAATAGGTACATCAAAAATAAAAATAATGGTAAATATGCTTTTTCAAAAAGAAATCATTACTGGAAAAGGGAACAAAATTTTACAAACAGCAGGCACAAAGAAGAGGGGTAAAAAAATCAAATTAGCTTGAAAACAGAAATTTGAAAACGTTACATACAGAAAATACTTTTAGCTATATTGAAACTAGTACAATTCTTAACAATTATTCCAATCATTAAAATAAATTTTTGAAAAATATTAACTTTTTTTTTCTGAAAAGCATTTTACTTTTTTAAAGAAGCAAATAGGATATTGAAAGATCAAATTTTACTTCTAAATAAATGCTTCTTTCTTTTGTCCACTTAATATCACTAATGTAATTATTATACAAAAAAGAGGTTGCCAAATATTTTGCTATTTATATCAAAAAACTACACAGATTTTAAGGCTTTTAATTCAGGGTTCGCGTTTACCTGCTATAGCGGGTTTTTTACTCAAATTCCTGAAGAAGGGACCCAACTTACGTCCATTTTCGGGTCCCGGGGAAACAGAAAAAAAACGCAATTTCGAACCGACCCATAAATCTAAAAAGTTCCAGAAAGCCGGAGCTGATTTCTTTTTGAGCTTGTTTTTATCATGAAAGGAGGGAGATGAACAAAAGAAACCCATCCTTATCAGCTACTCTACGACCCCTATTGTTTTGGATTGGCAATTCCCCTTCTAGGGACAAGTTCAGACACAGCTGTGACCTCTAGGTATCAACATTCCACTCCCACCCCCGTTAAAAGACATGGTACTGCACTTATTGTCGGATAGTCCGCATGTGTGAGATTTGCACGTGTTACTTCTCTTGGACTCGGTATTCTTTTTTTGCCTTACTTAACGTTACTTTCCGGAATTTTATTCCTGTGCATCTGAAGTTTAAGATCAAATGGCGATAAAACAAAGAAATTATCAACTAAAATGGGAAAAAGAATTTCCATGGTTGGAATTGAAAGATGGAAAAATGTTCTGCTCAACTTGCTGCAAAGCAAAAATGAAAAATACAGGCTAAGGGAGAAAAAGCTAAGAAATTTAATGATGCAGTCATAGAGGGTCCAAATTTGAAAAAGTCTGGAGAGATTCTTGGCTTAGCCAAGAAAAAATTTTGTGAGAAAAATAGAAATTTTATGCAGAATTTTGTTTATCATGGAATAAACCGTTTTTTGAGAATAAATAAGTCGTCTTTTATTTAGAAATATGTGCGTAGTTACCCAATTCCAAGTAATAGCAATGGCAATTGACTCTTATAACTTATTGGCCCTGTATTGGATGATAATCTTCTGCCTAGTAACTTTTGTTGATGCAGTTCTAACTAAGTTGACACCTTTTTTATGCGCATAATTCTTTTCTATCAAAAATGTATTGTTAAAAATTTTGATCACAAAAACTAAAGGAAAGAGTGTTTCATTAGGACTTTTTGTATAATCATCAAGTTCTCCTGTTTTCCTTTTGAAAATGTTTATGAAATGAGGAATTTTTTGTCCAGATATGCAAATATGCATAACATTTATGACATTGTGTATTTTAATAATTATGTTATTTTACTGAAAAATTTCGGGCAGGGCCGTCGCTAGCTGAAATATCTGGGGGGGTGTTGAGAATTTGGCGGCCCTGGGCTCATCATATGGGGGGGGGGGTGTTCTCCCTTGAATTATTCACCATTCCAACCCACGCCATATACAGAGATGCATTATAGCAGTGGAAAAGGTGAGAGAATGATTCTTCAAAATTAATGCAAGAAAATTTTGAATAGTAGTTTTGTAAAATTTCTGGATATTATTGCTGTAAAAATTATTTTTTTCTGAAGAGAAAAAGTGCACCATTCCCCTTTTATTTATTTTTTATTTTTAAGAACTGACAATAAAGGAAATCACCTTTCATAGTTTGGAACTAATTTGTAAATCATAAGTATTTTGCTAAAATTTTATGGATCAAAAATGCCCTTGCATATAAGTCGCATATTTCAGTCATAATGTGCAAAGAAAAGGGCTAAATTCGCAAAATCGCGATGTAGTTTTGATTTTTGAATGTTATTTGGGTCCCCTAGGGTAAATCTAAGTTTGCAGTTTTCTAAAACTTGTGGTTGCCGCGTAACTCGCGAAAAACTGCGAAATTTTCCGAATTTTTTCATTGTTTCCTTTATAACTCCTGAACTATTAGTCTTACAGAGCTTCACTTGGGCTTAAAATGTTTAAAATTTAGTGTTATTTAAAATGATTATTCACATGTATAATCAAAAAAATTTTGCATTTTTTCACTAGAACAGATATTTGTTTCTTTAGCTATTTTAAAGTAAAAAGTTAACCTACAGACTTCTTTTTGAGCTTAACTGAAAGCCTATAAAATTTACTGTAACTTCATGTTCATTTTGTTTCTTGAGGAGTAAACATTAATGTCGGTATTTTTTCCGAAATGTGGTGAAAGCATAAAAAAATCGAAATGCAATACAGTCGACGCTCGATAAAACGACCGTCTTCGTCCTACAGAAAAAGGTCTTTATAACGAGTGGTCGCTTTTAGAGGTAGAACATACAGTATATTGGAATACAGTTGGGGTTTTCTCACCGGTCGTTATATTAGGAAGGTCTTTATAACGAGTGATCGTTATAACGAGCGCCGACTGTATCTCCTAAATCGTTGGTCTTACAGAGCTCCTCTTGAGCTTAAAATGTTTCAAATTTATCGTTTTTTAAATTGGGTATTCACATGTATCATCAAAAGTTACATTGTTTAGGAGTTATAAAGAAAAAACTAAAAAGAGTCGAAACTTTTTCTCAGTTTTGCGTAAGTCATATACAGTAGTAGGACATGCTGTAAATATGTCGAAATTGACCTGTAAGATTTTTCTTAATTAAGAAAATAACGTTGTAATATAATGTTACCCTTTTTTATACCATTCTAAGCATTTTTTTAATCGTCCAGTCCTCATTTCTTCTTGTCAGAAACAATTTCTTTAATTTCTCAAAATAATCAAAATTTCCGGTTTTTTTTAATGGTTTTAAATGAAATATTGATTCTACAGATTTTTTGGGGGCTTAAATGAAAGCCATTAAAATTTGCAGTAACTTCCTGTCCGTTTTGTTTCTTGTAGAGTAGTAATTCATATCGATATTAAAACTGAAAAAAAATCGGGAAATTTTACAGTTTTTCGTGAGTTACGCCGCGAGCACAGGATTTTGAAAACTGCAAACTTAGATTTACACTACCCTAGGTGACCCAAACTACGTATTAAAAAATCAGAACTACATCGCAATTTGTAAATTTAATGTCTAATGTGACTGGACTAGCAGCTGAATTTTAGCAGAAATGAGAAGTCGGGAGAGAAAGAGTTCGTCTGGTATGTGAGCTTTTCAAATACTATCTTTGTAGTTTTACGATTTCAAGTGATAAAATGTCATTAAATGAATCATCGCTTGACGCGAATAACCAAATTAAACTGGTGATCAATAGAAAATCGCTCTTTTTATGCTATGTCTCTTAAATTGATCAAAAATAAGAGGGAAAATATACAACAAAAACTGAGTTTTTCTTCTTATTTTAGAATTGTTCAAAAGTATGCAACTCATTCGAAACAAATGATTGAAAAACGTTTTAGACAGTTGTTAAAGCATATAAAATTATCCCCTTTTTTTAATTAACATCTACTAGATTAAGTCAGCCTCTGTTAAAGTCACAACACCAATTTTTCTAGAGGTACTTCTAGAATCCAGGAATATGGTTACTAAACAAGCTTCGGAGTTATTAATGGGCAAAATTAAAGCTTCTGCTTCTATCTGTTTATTTTTAGTTTCATATGACAGCTTAACAAAAAATAATATTGTTAATAGAATACTTCAAAATCAAAACCTAAATTTAAATGACGCAAAAAAAAAAAAAAGAAAAAAAAACCTGTCAGATAAAGGTTAATTTTTGCAAATCTTTCGTTTGTACTCTCTATCGTTTGAGGTACTTCAATTTTCCGCGGGCTATAAGAAATTCCCGTTGATTTTCGACACAAAACGGCGCGTTTTTTCTGCAAAACAGCCTGTAAAATTACATTTTAGTCCCGCGCATTTGTTTGTTTCCTTTTTCCACCGAAAAAAGCGGTCAATGAGCAGTTTTTCGTCGTTTGACTGCGATGTGATTTAGAAAAAAAAAAAAATCTGGAGTGTCACAGTAACTTATACCGTGTGGCCGTGTGCACAATATTCACCAATATATGCGATTTTCATTTTGATGGTTTGAGGAGGTTGAAAGAGCCTCTTCAATGTGCCGCAGAGAGGGCAACCGCATTTAATTCTTCCACCCTTTTTTTTTAAATTTCAGTATAATAAACTTTTATTTCTGTTATTATTATTTCTTCAAATTTACAACATAAAAAAATTCGTTAGGTCCCAGCAAAAAGTGAAAAGTGATAAATTTTATTTTTAATTATCTACTTATATTAAAAATTGAGTATCTTTCTAACTATCTTTCTTTCTATCTTTCTAACTATCTTTCTTTCTATGTCACGCTTCTTTCTCCTGAACGCCAATGAACTGAAAGTCGAACCAGGTACCGATAGATAGGTAATTTTTCAGGCTTCATTAGTTTCAATTGATATAATTATACGATTTTAATTAGCGAAGATATCAATTAATAAGTAGTCAAGTGAAAAGCGATTAAGCCTAATAAATGATTAAATATGAAATCTATTCTTGCAAAACGTCGTTGCTATGAAACAGTAATAACAATGATAATGAGAATTTCGAATGAAGGTTTAACTAAATCCAACACGAAACTCATAAGCGGGCCACTTACGTAGAATTTTTATCGCTAGCTACTTGCAATATTTTACAACATTCATTTGTTGAAAAACCATCTACTTATACTGTCGGCCCCGCTTAAACGAATACTGTATAGTTTCCAAGAAATATTATTCGATTAAACGGGATATTCGATTAAGCGGCGATCTTTAACATTGAGTCTATGGCATGGGTTCCGGGATATTTTATTCGTATAAGCGGGGTATTCATTTATCCGTTACCCGATTAAGCGGGGACGACAGTATTAAAAACTGAGTATCTATGACTGCTTCTTTCCCTTGAGCGAGCAGAACTTGCTGTAACTTTCCTCACCATTTTGAAGGCGCGAAGCATCTCAATAATTCGAATGATTTTTTTGATGCAGGAAAAAAGTGAAGGCGTGAAGCGACTGTTAGCGAGCCGCCTTGGCGGCGAGTATTTTTTTGAAACATTCTTTACTACTTTAAAGGCACAAAGCGCCCGTGCAACGCCGGGCCTCGCAGCTAGCTGCTTGGGCATTAGTGGGCCACGTACGTAGTATGTCTTAAAATCTATGAAAATTGAATTGTATCAAATAATATCACATCAGAATGAGGTAAAAGTTGGGTGGCGGGGGGGACATTATGCATCAAAATGCCGCAGGAAGCTAATCTAGCTGCCCTGGCAGCTAGTCTTCAAAATTAAACATTGCACTATCTTTCGACAATGGTATTTTGTGTACTTTTCTTTAATTTAAATTTATTTAAAATATAAAATTTGGCGGCCCCTGCATATTATCTTTTTTTCCCTTTTAATTATTGCATCGATCATTTATTTTAATTAACTTAAAATATAAAATTTGGCGGCCCTCTGCATGTATTCTTTTTTTTAATATTGCGTCGATCTTGTTGAATTATGCATACATAATTTGATTTATGTTTTATTAATTTAACTAATTTTAGTTACAGAGGTTCGCGTACCTTTTAAAACTCTCGCACATATTAATACAGTACTTTTTTTTGCCAAACTGGACAGGGTGACCTATAATTTCCCGTTTACATGACCCCATGAACGAGAAAATTTCGTATTTTTCGCAACGAATATTGCTGTGAAGGAATGTTAACTATTTTTCGCGGCCCCAATTATTTATTTTTGATAAGTAATAATTGGGGCCGCGAAAAATACAGGACATTTTTAAAAATTCAGGTTTATTGATATTCTTAATAATGTTTAAATTATTCCTCTTCTCTTTTAAATTTCATTTAAAGTCCTGAAATATTTTTCTAAAATTTCATTTTAATAATAAAATAAAATCGGCGGCCCCTTTCTTCAGAAAAGTGGGGGGGTGTAGCACCCCCCCACACCCCCCCTTGCCGACGGCCCTGATTTCGGGACTCAACTTTTTCATCAAAGGACCCACTTTTTTTCATTAATGGGTCCCTGGACCCATGTAACTGATAGTTCAGCGCAAACACTGTAATTTCAATCTTCTAATCAATATTTATTTACATCAGAAATTTATTAAAGCAAATGGAAAAGACTTTGTTTAAAAATAATAAAAAATGCATACCACATCAGGATCAGAATCAAATTTCTCTAACAAAGAAGTAAGGAAAGCAGCTTGTCGCAAGGCACTGGCAACCCAATGGTTGCTTTCTGGACAATAGCACTGATTTTTCATCATGGTTGTTACCAAACCACCGCCGCTTTGTTTTATGTTGTTGACAAGAGCGATCATTTTGTTGATAGAGGACTTGATACTGGCAGGCTCGAAAACGGTTTGGTACAATATCTCTCGCACCCACTGGATTGATTTCTGATACTTCTCTTCTTCAACCTGAAGTCAAACATTAAAGTTCTTAGTAAACAAAATACAGGTAGGGCTCACTATAGTTTGTAGTCTCAAAGAGAAACAACAAAAGAACCTAAATACAGGGTATCTGCTCAACCTGAACTTTTCAAATGACTTTCCCTGACTTTCCATGACTTTTGCGAACAATTTTCCATGACTTACGATTTTAACTATTTCATTTCACACGACATCAAAATAGAGAATAAATATCAATATAGAGTGTAAGACCTTTTACTTTTAAAAAATATTCTTTTTTTTTCAGCTATGCAAATAAATCTAAACTAATGCTAGAAAAAGAATTTAACTAAATATATATGAAACAGATATGTGCAACAATTTCTTGATACAAAAAATGAGTACAAGGATTTAGCAATATTTAAAAGCCAAAACAACTTATTATCCCCCAAAGTAGAAGTATGAAAGTGAAATACAAATTAAATAAATGCGTCAAATGCTCTATTGACTCTATGTTGTCAGTCAGGTGATGAAGTCCGCGCACATGCGCAGTTACAGGAAAATTCGCCGCTCACGGGTTTCAATGTTGAGTATTCATCTGATTGGTCTTACTGACAAGTCAATGCAACTTGTTGGAAACTGTTATTGACTAATCAGATTGCACCCAATGCAAAGTTCCCCCACTATCTTGAAAATAATATTCAAGCAATTTTTAAGGAGGTTTAAAAACTGTCCAGGAATTAAATTCTAAGGAAGGGTCTGCAATCTGCATACAAATCAAGATTAATTTTAAAAGGGATGTAAGTGTTGATGAACTGTACCGATTTTTTAGATTTAATATGAAAAACCTAAAAATCGTGAAATGTTTTTCATCAATATGAAAAAGAACATTTTAGGGAAAGGTACATTGGAAGGAAATAATACTTCAGTTTATTCAAGTGTAAACTCAAACGAATGGTAAAAAGGCAGACACCAACATTTTCTATTAATTCGAGTAAAAACAATCAGACAAATTTTCCATCTTTTTTTTTTTTTTTATTACGAAGAAAATTTATAATTTCAGAATAAGATAAGGATATAATGTGATCACCCAAATTTGCCAGTGTTATTCTGTGAATGCAAAATGTATACTATGCCCCTCCAACTCATTCTTTTCTCTTCCCCCTCCAAGAAAAAATTGTGTTTTTTTTTTTTTGAAATTAGTTTTTACTCTTTTTTATCGAACTCGAGGAAAAATGTGCCTGTATTTTGCAAAAGTCAAGGAAGCACTTTTTCTTTAAAAGTTCGGCGTTTTCTTAAAATCAATTAGAAACTAATAAATTGGTGTAGCTAAAATTTGAGTTCAAAAATAAATAAATTATTAAAATAAAATGAACAATGAGAAAATTTAAGGTAGCACAACAGAAAAATAGCTTCAGAATACCAAAATAATTGAAGTATTTACAGGATGCAAAAGGATTGAAGTCTTGGCAGTGGTACGCCATTTTCGGCGAAGCACGTGCTCAATGTTGGAATGTCAACCAAAAAAAATTTAAGTTATACAAAACCCATCACACACGTATTTCTCTCCCTGGTATTTCTAAATGATCATGGAAGTAAACAATTCGAAAAATAATTTTAATCCACCAGACAAATCTAAAATTTGTTGAAAGAAAATCATTCAGATTCCAGTAAAAAAGTAATTTTCAGAAAACATCATGTTAAATTATTTAAAGATATTCTATTGTGCTAATATCCAATCCTGATTATTCTATTTCTAAATTGTTTTAAAAGTAAAGGAAAACGAAAATGCACAACCGCGAACTTTCGACGATTGCCGATTATGCGCCGAAGTATAACTTCTTGGGGTGTTTTTTTTTTTTTTTTTAATTTTCGTCTTAAAAAACGGCTTCCGATTTTGAAATCTCGACGATTGTCGATTTTTCAATAGACAAAATTTTTTGCACGAGCATGATCGTGAACGTTCGAAGATCGCCGATTTTCTACGGAAAATAATACTTTTGGAGTTTTCAAGGACTTCATACAATTTTAAAGTACTTTCCAGGGCCCTTGAAGGACAAAATGAAATTCAAAGACTTTTCAAGGCCGCGGGAACCTTGCAATAACGAAGCAGAATGACGATGGACGTACTTTCGTTCTTCCGAGATCGGGAGAAATAACACCGGTCCTGAGCGGTAAAATCCATGATAAAAAGTCAGTTTCCATGACTTTGGACATTTTTCGCTGAAATCCATGACTTTCCATGACCAATTTCGATCATATATGAAATCCATGACTTTCCCTGACTTCCCATGACTTTCCAGGTGCGCGGACACCCTGTAAATACTTTTTGATTTAAAGGTAAGAATTGGAAAAATTCAAGGTATGAAAAGGGATAACTGAACGGTTGGTTAACTGAAGTTGTCTACATCATCAGCAAACACAAAACCATATTTATTTATTTATGATTAATATTTGTGAATAACATTTATGCTTACTTGATGCTTTCTTTGAGTATTTCATAATAACAGTCATATAGTTTTGTAGCCAAGTTGTCACTTATTTTGTTCTGGTGATGGTGTTTTTGAACATCCCTTTAGACTAGCAACAAGAATAAGACCGCTTTTTTTCTGTTTGTTTTTTCATTTAATTTTAATCCAATATTTTAAGTTTGGTTGTTCTGCATTTTATTTAATTTACTTAACATTTTACTTGCCACAATAGTCTTCATAATACTGATGAAAACTATTGTGGCTGTTATGAAGAATGAATTAACAAATGACTCTGCTATATCTTAAACGAAATTAACAATATATTACTAACTTGAACCGATAACTTGAAACAAGATGCTTTGAAATCTGTACATTATAAATGAAAATTACAATGATTGTTGTTAGGGATAAATTGAGACTTGTTTCATTTAAAAATGAAATTAAATTATCAAAGTTCATTTAAAAAAATTGTAACAAATGATTGCAATTTTTCAAGGTGAATGAATATTATGAATGCATTCCTCATCATTGTGCATTAGGGTGGAGCGAAAAAAACAAAGTTTTTATTTTCGAATCGTAATAGTGCGGAAAAGTTGCGATTGGTGAAGACTTACAAAACAAAACAGATTTTTTTGAAATCGGATAATATCTTCCGTTCCCGCAACGAGCCTGAAATTTTGAAAAAATGAAAATTTTCATGTGTTTTTAGCGATTTTTTAAAATTTTTGTTTTAATGTTTTATTTTAATGCTCTTGGACGGAAAAGTTACGATTGGTGAAGCCTTCTGAAATTTTGAAAAATATATTGAAATCGAATAATAGCTTCTAATCCAGGAACAAGCCAGAAAAACCAAAAAATTAAAAAATTTCAGCTTTTTTGGGGTGATGAAAAAAAATTAAAAAAAAAAATGTTCTCATTTTTTTTCTTTTTTACCCGGTATCATAGAGTAAAGCCTTTTAAAAAGCACTATATTACTCTTAAACATTATTTTTTTTCTTGATTTTTCAGGTATCTTCTAAACATGCAAAACTACCATTTTTTACAACAATGAAACATTTTCATATAATCGAAAGTTATAAAATATTTTCCAAAATTTCTACAATCCAGTACAAAAATCCACTAAATAAAACGCCCACTCCTAAAATTCACGCTAATTTTAATCACTAAACTATAAACAATTTTAATACCTAACTAATTATATACAGTTTCTTAATCCCTTTTTGTAGTCTGTGCCTTCTATAATTATGTTACCTAACTTAACTGACTACCCACAGAATCCTCTAACATTAATTTAATTAGAAACTAATTTTAAAATTAAAACTTCTTTAAAATTAAACCTAGTTAGGTTAGGTAGTGTATAGAATGAGACTGCAAAATGCAATTAAAAATTCAGAAACTAACATATAATAAGGTAGGTATTAAAATAGTTTATCGTTTAGGGATAAAAAATATTGTTCAAACTTTATGAGTGAGTGTTTTGTTCAGTGGATTTTTGTACTGAAAAAGTTAAACAAATTTAATAATTAGGTATGGGTATGAAGTTATATGTAAATATTATGTATTATTTTTTTCTGTTTAGCTCCCAGTTGTTTTTTAATGGCGGTTTTGTTTTTAATACGCTTTTACTAGTTTCACATGCGGGTTTGTCAGTATGTATGTAACTCTGAATAAAAGATAAAATTCAAATTCTTTAAAAATATAAAAGTAGTTTTTTTAATACTATTGTTAATACTAAAGGCTAAACTATATTATTACATGTTGATGTTATTTAATACTATTATTAGTACTAAAGGCTAAACTATATTACATGTTGATGTATTACAAGGTGCATGTAAACTTATAATTTGAAATGGTTTAAAGCTTTATAGTTTGATTAACTCTAAAAACGTATTTTTTAGTTGTTTAAACTAAAATGTAATTATTTATTTTAAAATAATTTTGTGTATAGAAAAATTAGAAATCAACAAAATCTAAAATTTGTTTTGTCTTCTACACTAATACATTCCTGATATTTATGGCTTTCATATGAAATGTGTTCCAAAATCATCACCGAGATGCTTATAGTAACCTTTTAAGCACAAGTTTCTCTGCAATCGTGTTTCAAATGTTCAATTGTCATGATAACATGTTTTAACATTTTTTGCATAAGGCTAATAGGGGTGTGTGGGGCAGTAGTGCCCTCTCCTTGTCAAATGCTTTCCAATCCTTAATTTTTGTTACACCTTGCCCCACTTTGCCTGGGACTGTGTTACTGTAGGCACCAAGATAACCTTAAAGCAAACTAAAAGCAACTAAAAAGCAAAAAATAATACATAACATTTACATAAAATTTTTTACCCATACCTAATTATTAAATTTGTTTAACTTTTTCAGTACAAAAATCAATTGAACAAAACACTCACTCATAAGATGAACAATATTTTTTATCCCTAAACGATAAACTATTTTAATACCTACACTCATTATACAGGTAGTCGGACTCGAATTCTGAATATGCAATTTTCACGTATAGATACGCTATTAACTAGGTTTATTTGAAACTTCAGACTAATGAAACGAATCTTTCAAAATATGTTTTTCTGAATTTTGAAATTTACAAAATTTAGTCTGATAATGCTTAATTTCATACAAAAGTCAGTTTCTGATCGATCTTTTGTCAGAGTACGAATTTCTCTTGAAAACTAACAATATACAGTTTTCTACGTAAAACTATGAAAATCGATGTCAGCGTCAAAATATTTGAGCGATATATGATAAACACTTTTTCATGTGTATCCAATGCATCATCGTAAACTGATGCGAAACAGATTTTTAGCAATTGGACCAAAGCCATGTTGTACTGATATAAACTTGACATTACCCGTTTCCGTAACTTTTTTCAAATAATTGTGATGAAACAGTAATTTTTGTCGTTATTTTGATGTCGGACATATACAGTGAAAATGTTTTTCCTACAATCTGTTCAATATCAAAGGTAGATGTGGAAAAAATAATATTTAGAATATTCGTTAATATTTTGACGCATGAGCGTATTAAAGCGTGTTAATTTTTATTAATAAATTTCTCTAAAATTGCTGCATTTCTCTAAACATGTGAAAATATTGATTACTTTATATTTTTATCACATAATCTAGATAGAACATTTTAGTAACTACCTCATTATATGTTAGTTTCTGAATTTTTAATTGCATTTTGCAGTCTCATTCTATACACTACCTAACCTAACTAGGTTTAATTTTAAAGAAGTTTTAATTTTAAAATTAGTTTCTAATTAAATTAATGTTAAAGGATTCTGTGGGTAGTCAGTTAAGTTAGGTAACATAATTATAGAAGGCACAGACTACAAAAGGGGATTAAGAAACTGTATATAATTAGTTAGGTATTAAAATTGTTTATAGTTTAGTGATTAAAATTAGCGTTTATTTTAGGAGTGGGTGTTTTATTTAGTGGATTTTTGTACTGGATTGCAGAAATTTTGGAAAATATTTTATAACTTTCGATTATTTGAAAATGTTTCATTGTTGTAAAAAATGGTAGTTTTGCATGTTTAGAAGATACCTGAAAAATCAAGAAAAAAATTAATGTTTAAGAGTAATATAGTGCTTTTAAAAAAGCTTTACGCTATGATACCGGGTAAAAAAGAAAAAAAAAATGAGAACAAATTTTTTTAATATTTTTTTATCACCCCAAAAAAAGCTGAAATTTTATAATTTTTTGGTTTTTCTGGCTTGTTCCTGTATCTGAAGGTATTATTCGATTTCAATATATTTTTCAAAATTTCAGAAGACTTCACCAAACGTAACTTTTCCGTCCAAGAGCATTAAAATAAAACATTAAAACAAAAATTTTAAAAAATCGCTAAAAACACATGAAAATTTTCATTTTTTCAAAATTTCAGGCTCGTTGCGGGAACGGAAGATACTATCCGATTTCAAAAATTTTTGTTTTGTTTTGTAAGTCTTCACCAATCGCAACTTTTCCGCACTATTACAATTCGAAAATAAAAACTTTGTTTTTTTCGCTCCACCCTATTGTGCATGCAATACTTTTGAATACACAGCTTTGGAAAATGAATTAATCCACAGCAGTGACTGCATTTTGGCTTAAACAAAAATGAACTGCATTAGAATGATTTTTTGTTGAAAGAGCAATTACACATAGCATCAAAGAGCCTAAGTCTCTTACCATTAACAATAAGACTACCAATTGAGCATACTTTGAACAAAAGAACGTGCTGTAGTTCAAACCTAAAGAAGCTTCTATCAGGATTGTGTCTTCAGCTAACTGCTTGCCAACTTCTTGACAAGGAATAATCTCTATAACAGAAGAACCGCTTGTTAACATAAATAGTCTTATCGACACATTAAGTGATTCAGACATACTTAACAAAATCATACAGTCACTCCTAGTACTATAACAGTACTGTAAGAAATGAATGTTGTTTTTACAGTTTCATATAGCTAATTTTATAGTAATTTTACAGTAATAAACTGTAAAACTGCTTCAATTTACAGTAGTAAACTGTAAAATGCTAGTTTACAGTAATAAACTGTAAATTTGCTAGTTTACAGTAAAAAACTATAAAATTGACCGTTTTACTGTTTATTTCTATACATTTTAGTTTTAAACTGGAACCTCTGCTGCCAGTATTACACTGTTGTTTTTACAGTATAATACAGCTAAGTTTATAGTAATAAACTAAAATAACTAGTTTTACAGTAATAAACTGTAAAATAACTATTTTTACTAGGGATGGACCGGATAGTGATTTTGCCGGATACCGGATATCCGGCATTACAGATACATTGCATATTCACTTATTTACATCATTTCTTTTAAAATATATTAAATACATTCAAATATAAATTGCCCGTGCAACGCAGCTAGTAAAGTAAATACATTTTGTTGTTTCCAATTTTGCAAACACAAAAAATACAATTTTATTTTGAAAGTTTTTTTATTAATAATAATACAATTGTAAAAGTTTTCTACATACAATTAAAAAACGAAAATATTAACACAGGACCACTTTGGGCCATAAACTTATACTTAAATAATCAACTTGAAATTTAATATGTCACTCAAATAAAAGGTATACATTCTCTAAAAAGATGTAAATTATCATCTTAAATATATTTTAAAGAGTTATGCTAAACATTCACTTCACTTTTTAAAAACAAATCAATAAATTTATACATAATAATCAATTTGAAATCTTATATCAATTCCAAAAATTTAAATACGCATTTTAAAGATGCAGATTAGCATTTTAAATATATTATTAAGAGTCATTCTCAAAACGTTCATTTTTTTAAAATCAAATTAACTTATTCCTCAAATAATCAACTTAAAAGCTTTCCTTCAATTCCAGAATATAAAGATACACATTTTAAAAAGATGCAAATTATCATCTTAAATATATTATTCAGAGCTCTGCATAACATGCACTGTACACTTTTTATGTAACAAATTAATAAACTAAAAATAAAACCAACTTAAAATTGTAAAAATAAACTTAAAAATTCTAAAAATAAAGATACAAATTCTTAAAAGATGCAAATTAACATCTTATACATCATGAAAAATTATGCTAAATATGTTCACTATTTTAAAAATGAATTTATAAACTTAAATTTAAATAATCAACTTATATTTTTTCTTTAACTCAAGAAAAAACAAAGATACACCTTCTTTAAAGATGCAGATTAAAATCTTAGAAAATTAGAAAAAAGAAAATTAAGCAATAATTTATAGCTATTAGTCCTTACTGTTATAATCATCATCTACTTTAACCTAATGCAGAAGCTCAGTTGAAATTCTTAGCTAAAATAATTTTCCTCGGAAAAGCGAAGATTACTAACTTCACTCAGCATTCCAAAATTCCCAATGAGCTTACGCCGTTAGGATTGACCTTGAATATGGCAGTTTACTACTTTTTAATTTACGCATCAGCTTAATTTATCAACGGTGGACAATATTTTAGATTTTTCATTACAAAAAAGAAGTTTTTCTGCATTATTCCGTGCTAGACGGTTTCTGTTCTCAGTGTAAATTCTCTTAGCTCAACTAAATAAATATTCAGAGTTTACGGATCTTGGCGGAGCACTTAAGTACCTCAAAACAAGGAGCTTCGCTCGTGGAAACTCTTCTGCATGATGTTTCCACCAAGTAATGGAATTTTCATTTCTTTTAATAGGGGGGAGACTAAAATACATTAAAAACTCTTGACCTCCAAATTCGTTCTCAGAGTTTTCAGTAGATTCCCCTTCTATGCCTATGCTTTCCTGCGAAGCAACTTTTTGTTTTTCTACGAATTCACTGTAACAGTTCCATTCGTCTACGTGAACTTCACCTTTAAAACTTTTTTTTAATCAATAATTTGTTTTTTTTTTTTTTTGTTTTTTTTTTTGCCTCAGCTTCACTTTGGCTTCTTTGAGAAAAATTTCTTTTAGAATCCAAGTTTTAAACTTTTGTTATGTCATTTAAAAAGAAAGATTTGAATCGGGGATCAAGTGCAGTTGCTATGCAAAAATGTTTTTCGTTTTGTACATTTAATTTTTCGTCATTTAAAAATCTGTTCTGAACTGCATCTTTAAGGTTCCCTTTCATTGTTTGTATGCACTCATCTTTTTGTCGTTTTGATAAATATGAATTAAAGAGTGGCCACAGCCGGTATTACAAAGGACATAACTTCATCATCTTTGCTTGTTTGTTTAGTTATTTCTTCAAAAGGTTGAAGAACTCAGAGAATATTTTCTATTAAAACCCATTGGCAGAGACAGATAACATAGACGAACACGCGAACGCCGTTCGCAGAAAGTTTTCAAATGTTGCAGACAATTTTGACATGTTTGAGATAAATTTCCGTATTAGAACATTTTTTTGGTAAAGGACATATTTTGGTCCCCAATTTTGAGGAATCCAGTTAATAATCCTGAAACAAGAGTAAATATAATTGAAAAAACTTGCTGATTTTAGAGTGGTATGGTTCTCATACATTTTTTTTTTTTTTTTGCTGTTGGCAGCGATATAAGAGTGGAGAATTCAGCGTTTTTTTTTGCAGAAAATTTTAAGAAATTCATTCTGTCCGCAGACAGTTTTAAAATTTATCTAGGTCTGCCCATTGTGTGCTGCAATTGTGGGAATGTCTACTTCTGCAGAATAAACTTATACTTAAATAATCAACTTAAAATTTAATATATCACTCAAAAAAAGAAGAAAAAAAGGTACACATTCTTTAAAAAGATTAAAGTTATCATCTTAAACTTATTTTAAGGAGTTGTGCTAAACATATTCACTTCACTTTTTAAAAAAAAATCAATAAATTTATACATAAAAATTCAACTTTAAATTTTATATTAATTACAAAAATAAAGATATGCATTCTAAATATGCAGATTAACATTTTAGATATATTATTAAGGGTCATTCTCAAAACTTCTTCATCAACTTAAAAACTTTCCTTCAATTCCGGAATATAAAGATACACATTTTAAAAAGATGCAAATTATCATCTTAAATATATTATTCAGAGCTCTGCATAACATGCATTATACACTTTTTACATAACAAACTAACAAACTAAAACTTCAAGTAAAATCAACTTAAAATTTTACGTTAATTCCGGAAAATAAAAATACACATTCTTAAAAGATGCAAATAATCCTTTAAAATATATTAAGAGCAGGCACAAAGCCGTGAACGAACGCCCAGGGTAGGCAGATGAGATGATTTGTGGAAGAAAATAATACATATGTTAAAAATGCAGATGATGTTAACCGTGTAATAAAACAGTATGAGTATAATTGATATTTAAGTAGCCCTTAGTATAAACATATGTACGAAGCTATTAATCGAATTCTATATAAAATCCATTCTTCTTTCTTCCATTGTGATGAAAATATCCGTGACGTTTATAAAAATTGAAAGCGGGGTCTTTTTTAATTTTGTTCACTTTCTTTTTGATGAAAGGTTGCTCGTAATTCTTTTTATGGCCGAAACTATTCACTCTACAGAAACAAGTGCGTCTGGTATAGTTAAAATTAACTGCAACAACATCAGTTTCTGTAAACAGTTGACTCAGTTCACTTTTAAAAACTAGAATCAAGAACATTTTTTATACATTTTTCACAAAAAACTTGTTCCCATATAAATATCTGCTATCCGTCTTATAATGTCAAAAAAGTTCCCGTACGTTTTTGCTAGACTATAAATGCATCTTTATCAACTCCAAAAGCAAATTTTTTAAATTTACTTCCATACACTACTGACATGAATTTTTCTGTTTTCTGTCGTCTTTAATTTTTAAGTCTTTTTTCAATTCCAGCTGAAACATGAGAAACAATATGACAAAGAAAAAACGAAACATTTGAAAATAACAGAAACATTTCATAGAAAACAAAACACCACAGAAAACACGAATCGTAACGCTGCGCAGAAGCGACATCTACGCACAGAAGCACTTTTCATTCCGCCTTTACCGGCGCTTTGGCTGACGCGAAGGGGGAAAATACTGCGGCACGGGGGTGTTCAGGATGTTAAGCATTGCATAGATACGGGGGTCGAAAAGCAGCGGCAGTCGCTGCTTTTCAAGTGAACAAAAATGGGAAAGTTCCCGTTTTTTTTCCTCTTTGGCTGTTCTTGCTGTGTAATGCCGAAATATTTTTTTCCAATCAACGCATTAAATGTCATCAGCTTAATTTATCAACGGTGGACAATATTTTAGATTTTTCATTACAAAAAAGAAGTTTTTCTGCATTATTCCGTGCTAGACAGTTTCTGTTCTCAGTGTAAATTCTCTTAGCTCAACTAAATAAATATTCAGAGTTTACGGATCTTGGCGGAAGTACCTCAAAACAAGGAGCTTCGCTTGTGGAAACTCTTCTGCATGATGTTTCCACCAAGATATGGGATTTTCATTTCTTTTAATAGGGGGGAGACTAAAATACTTTGATAACTCTTGATCTGCAACTTCGCTCTCAGAGTTTTCTGTAGAATCGCCTTCTATGCCTATGTTTTCCTGCGAACCAACTCTTGGTGTTTCTACAAATTTGCTGTAACAGTTCCATATGTCGTCATGAACTTCTTCAAAACTTTTTAAATCAATAATTTGTTTTTTTGCTGTCTCAGATTCATTTTAGCTTTTTTTCGAACAAATTTTCTTTAGAATCCAAGTTTTAACTTTAGTTATGTCATTAAAAAAAAAAAATATTTGAACCGGGGATCAAGTGCTGTTGCTATGCAAAAATGTTTTTCGTTTTGTACATTTAATTTTTCGTCATTTAAAAATCTGTTCTGAAGCTGCATGTATTGGATCAGCTTACAAAGTCCAACCTGTAGTCTCGTCAGTGAACACAATAGCCAAAGTAAAACTAATTGCTTTATTCATGATGAACTTATTTACAATGATTACCTTTCTTGGTACGAATTTCATTCTGAAGGTACAATGCCGAAACTATCGGCTTAAAAATTGGTCGACTCAACCGAGTCGCTGATCAAATTGAAAAACAAGTACGAGCCAAGCAAAGTGCCGGTAGCGAGCTTAAATGCTGCCGGCAATTTGCATATGCGTAACGTGATCTTGATGCAAGAACGAAAAGCGTAGATCGAGTAAAAAGTATATGCAAATTATGCATTTTAGAAAATTAAATTAACTCGAATCGTAACAAGGGCCCGCCTCTTGCACACAAGATCACCTCATATCATAATACAAAAATAACATTAGAAATTTACAAACATTGCATCCTGACATCTTGAAGCTTTAATCCTGCAAAAACTGTAAAGTTCAAAAAGTTCCTAAAAGAGTTTTTTTTTTCTTCACAAAACTCAAAAATCTAAACAGAAACAGCCAAGGCGTGAACTTGCACCGGAGTCTATGCAGGCGAACCATTCTTATTCCCAACTCATGGATCTCCAGAAACAGGACATTGAATTTGGATCAGGTCCGTCAACATCTCCCCCGATGAAGGTCCATCCTCATAGATACAGTTGAAATAGAATGCAATAGGCCTCAAATGTCCATCAGATACATGCAAGAAAATAACAACAATTAATAACACATGAACATTTTTACAAAAAAAATTACCTAAGTACACACACTAGTGTAATTGGACTTTCAAACTTTTTTTTTTTCCAAGTCAAAAAAGTTCTTAGAAAAGAGTTCAACTTAATTTTATTCATTGGTTTTGTAAAAATATCCGCGTAGTTTTGTTTGGTATTTACATTAATTTAATTCAAACAAATTTTCTGATATTAAGTCTCGTAAGAAATGTAGCCTGATATCAATATGTTTTGTTCTACTATTTTCTATCGGCGAATTTGAGAAATTAATAGCCGCTTGATTGTCGCAAAGAAGATTAAAATTTGATTTAATGTGAATAAACTTAAATTTTACCAATTCTTTTATTATGCGAACAATCCAAACTAATTCTTTTGCAGCTTCAGTAAGAGACACATACTCCGATTCTATTGTCGATAAACTGATTTCTGTTTAAAAGTTTTCCAGATAATAGGCGATTGATCAATGAATAAAATCATTCCGCCAATCGAAATTCTATCATCGCGACTAGATGCAAAACTAGCATCGCTAAAACAGTCAATTTTTAAATTAGAAACATTAGACAAACATAGTTTCAGAGATTTTGTGTAATTTAAATAGCCTAGAAGTTTAAGTAGAACATTCCAGTGATACAAACCTGGATTAGATTGGAACTGTGACAAGATGTTTACCGCGTAACATAAATCTGGGCGCGTTCTATTTGCTATGAAGGAAATGCAACCTAAGATGTTACGATAAGGTAATTTGGACATCATTTCAGTTTCTTCTTTAGAATTTGGACAGTGGTCTTTAGAAAGTACAATTCCTACAGCAATTGGTAAAGAAACAGTTGGAAAATTGTATTTGCGATAACTTTCATACTTTAGCGATATAGCTTTGTTGATGAATGAATAATGAATTGTCTTTTTCCTCAAATTCAACGCCTAAAAGTTTTTGCGTTCTACCGAGGACTTTGATGTCAAATTTTGATTTAAGACTGGTAATTACATTATTTAAGTACTTTTCATTTTTACAAAATACTACTATATCATCAACATAAAGTATTAAAATTACATTTGCTTCTAAATTATAAACACAATTTGCCCATGATAATTTCTTAAATTTTAAACCAACAAGAACATTATGTATTTCTAAAAACCATTCACGACCAGCTTGGTGTAGTCCATAGATAGCGCGATTTAATTTACCATAATCAATTTTATCAGGGTCTTGAAATCCCTGAGGCTGAGACATGTAAATGCTTTCCTTTAAGGGAGCATATAAATAAGCACATTTTATGTCAAATTGATTACGAATCCAGTTCATTTTACACACAAAAATAGAAAAAAATAATCGTACAAATGAAAATTCAAAGACAGGACTGAATACCTGATCATAATGAATACCTTTCAATTGTCGATGTCCTTGAAAAACAAGGCGACTTCTAAAACGTACAATTTCATTTTTATTATTTCTTTTTAATGTAAACACCCAACGATTACCAATTACTTTAGAATCAGCCGGACTAGGCACAAGATTCCAAACTTTGCGTTGTTTCATGGTCTCTATTTCGTCGGACATAGAACTATACCAATGGTCGGCTTCTGGAGTTCTTAAAGCATCATTAAAAGATTTCGGTATCCGAACATCTAGTCATGCTTCAGAAACATTTCATTAAAATTTACCTCACCGGAAAATTCGTTTTTCCCGCTGAAATCGAAATTTTCTTTTAAGTATTCAAAATTGTGTGATCTGCAAAAAGCTTCTACACCTTTATGAGAACGAAGTCTTGCCTTTGATCCCTCAATTGAATAATAGATATCAGTTCTTGAATTATCAGCTTTTCGAATCCAAACAATTTTAACAGGAGTTGGGGTTTGACTTGTACTTTGTTCACCGCGTTCTAATACTGACACTAGTGCTAAATCATTTCCCCCTGCATTTAAGCTTTCCTGATCGGAATCGCTATCTGAATCTGACGAATCTATAAATTTATCAGGGTCCAGTGCTGCTCCACTGCTTTCCGATTCTGCTTCAAATCTAACATTAATTGTCTCTACAATTTTGCACTCAGCAGGTAACCAAATTCTGTACCCTTTTGTTTTTAAAGCATACCCTACGAAAATACCTTTTTTGGCCCGCATGTCAAGCTTTCTTAAATTTTTGGGAACCCCCAAAAAGCAAGGGGAGCCGAATATTTTCAAGTGGTTGACAGATGGTTTGCGATTAGCATAAAGTTCAAAAGGTGTTGAAATCAACTTAAAATCCCTAGAGCTGGCCCTGCATATTCTCTGTGTTCCCCTTTAAATGCAAGATGTTCTTTACAATATTCATTAATTTTACCCTCCTAAACTAGTGTAATCTTTTGCAAGTAATGACACAATTTGTTTTTAATTAATTTATTGTTATTATTTTATTTGTTCATTTTGAATATTGTTATCATGATGAAAAAAACCTTTCTTTTTAAATTTATAGCAATATAAATAATGTAAGTTCAGCAACTTCGTTTAATTAATTTTAATTACTTTAATAGTAAAAAGTTGCCTCAAAATTATTGCGTTAAACTGTAAATAACATCTTGTCATGCAAACCTTTTAGCTATACAGAAATCTTCATGTGTTTGCAGAAAAAATATGTATACATATATATTTTTACTTTAACTTCAATTATGCAGTTTTTATAAAAGACTTTTTTTCTAAATGATGAACAGCATATAATTTTACATAAGGAATTTAAAATATACTTCGAAAAGCCATTGAATGTCTCCAAAAATTCATAAAATAAGAAATTCAGAATAGCAGTTGATTTCTAAAACTCTATGTAACAACTTAAAATCAATTTCTAGTTGCATTATAAAAACTATCAGTAGATTTTTAAGGTTATAAAAGTAGCAGTATGAAAATAGATAAATAAAGAGTGAATGACAAAAAAAATATTCAGTTTAATTTTTTAGAACGCTTCAAATATTTTTGCTGCAATTCGTACTACACAACATGAAAATAAAAAAAATCTGGTATGGACCCCACACTACTTCCTTTTACGTGTAAATTTCTTAGCAGTTGCCTTAAGTGTTAAAAAAGTGCTTGGAGTGAGCAAGGTAACAATTCAAATATTTACTCCCCTAATCTGCCACGAAACAATGCAAAAAATATTTTACAATGGTTAATTTTCTAAATATTGCTGATTTTAATATCATTCAGTGAATTTTTCGCAAAATATCGCCAATAGCGCCAAGTTGAACCCGAATTCAAAAAAAAAAAAAAAATCGCCAAATTTGTCGCCAACCTGGCGATATGTCGCCAAGTTGGCGTCAAACACTTGGCAACCAAAAGCTTGGCGACATATCGCCAAGTGGTCGCGCCAATTCATATCACTTGAGTCTGCATTGAAATAAACACTGATTTACCCCAAAAAAGGGGTAAAACACCCCCTTGGGAACATTCAAATGCAACCACAAGGGGAGGTGCACAACTAGACCATCCTCAGAGCCTACATACCAAGCTAGAAGTTTCTACGGTATATAGTTTTTGAGTTATGCGAGCCACATACGCACATACATCCGCACATACATCCGCACACACATCCGCACATACGTACATACAGACGTCACGAGAAAACTCGTCCTAATTAACTCGGGGGTGGTTGAAAAGAATTTTTCGGCTGCTTATATGTTGGTAGGTACATATGCACGTGCTGGCAGGTCGAAAAAACTACTGAACATTCATTCGGGGGTGAGCAAAATCAAAATTTAGACTCAAATTTGAGTGATTTTTTTTTCGCGATCACAATACTTCCTTTACTACGTAAAAGGAAGTAAAAAGGAGCTTAATATGTCATGTATGTGTTAAAAATGGTTCCCTTCCTTATAGAAAAAATTATAGCTGTGCCATTGACAACAAGCAGTCAATTGCGCCAAGAAGCATGTTTGAATGAGACACAGTATTTTATTCAAATTAAAAAAGAAAAAATCAGTTATCTTAATTCTTAAAATAAATAAATATACCGCTTAAAGTAAAAATGTTTACTTTTACTTTTTTCATCTTATTTATATTTATTCTAAAAGTGTCTCACTAAGAATTGTTAGTGAAAAGTTATTTTAAAATTTAGAATATAATTCTATAATTTTAAGTACGCTATTGATACAAGTTTCAGGATCAATAAAGTTTCTGCCTTCTCTTCAGCCTGTTCATTGTTTTATTTTATTTAATTATTTTAAAGCGGAACTAAAAATTCTGTAGAGGACCATATGCTTGAAGTAGTGTGTCAAAGATTGCAGCATTTTCAAAAACAAAAGAAAGAAAAGTAACATTTGTTATGCTAATGCGAAGATTTTGAGGTCTAAATAACATGAAAAAAAAAATGTAGCTAATAACTTATTCAAATTTAATAATTTGAAAAATAAATTATAACCTAGGGAACATATTTGTCCTTTAACCCTCCTAGCGGCAGGACTTTGCCCACTCAATGTTAAACTCCATAGAGCAGCACGAGTATACTCAGGCTTGCCGCCAGGAGGGTTAATGATCCTGAAGGGGTTGTATAAAGTTTAACTATGAAATAGAATGAATGAAATAATAGTACTTACATATTTTGAAGTTAAAGCCATTGCTTTAGGTTCATCCAAGCTCCACATTCTGTTCATCTGTATAGTTGACTCCAATGTTAGCTGATTTAATTTCTTCTTTGTTGTTCCTGGATCGTCTACATTTTCAACATCTTTGGTAGAAAGGCAACCACCTTTTAGTTTTTTATAAATCTCTACATGCTTAAACTGAAGATGATTCCATAATGGTGTTGTAGAATATGATTTTACGGTTTTACCACGCATAATAAAAGTTTCCCAATTCTGTTTCGAGCAAACTTTGCACAATGTTTTATTTTCTTCATTTATACAAACTGTAAAATATTCCCAAATTGGCGATTTAAAGTGCGCCATTAGTAGATATTTAATCGACAAACGATCTCATCAAAGTGTGAAGAAAGCAATCCTATCCTTACTATATATGAACTAGAAATCTGAAGTAAAACTATCACGTCATTAGTTTTAGTTCAGATCTATATAGCCTTAATATTAGCAACTTCAGCCCTGGCCTTAGGGGCAGCAACTTACTTCTTTATATCATGTCATCAGTTTTAGATTAGACCTAAACCAAAACTTGGTTGCTCTGCATTTCGCACAAAGTACAAATGCAATGCAAAACTACGAGAAAAAATGACTAAGTAAAATTAAAGTCCCTGCCCCTCTTCGGTTTTTCTTTTTTTAATTTTTAATCCATCCAGAAATTATTACACTGAAGCCTGAGAATTCGAATTTCGCTTGCAGGATCTGCCACCCTTCCCTTCTCCCTCCACTCCTCTAAAATGTGTCATGCTTTCAATGAAATGAGATGCAATGTTGTACGTTTGCTCTGAGATAGAGTAATTTTTGCTTACTACCTCTGGTTGAGCAATTTTTTTTTATCTTGTTGAAGGCTTTTTTTCTCAGGCAGATTCAAACTCATTTTTGCGGCAGTGGAATTATTAAAAAAGGGTTAGAAAGCTTTTACAGATGCCTAAAAATAGAAAGAATACTAGTGTAACATAAAATTCAGGGTTTTAAGTAAAACAATAAAGGAATTTCAACATATTGGAAGTATTCAAGCAAAGATAATTTCGAAAATATAGTTCGTTTATACGACTACGACGCTTAATTAAAATTCGTTTCAACAATAGCTATTGAAAAGAATGTTTAGTTTAATTGCTTCTTTCCTTTACGAATAATACTGAAAATTTCAATTGCTGTCCTGTCTTGCGGCACATTTCAAATGCAAAAATTTTTAAGTGATCTTGAATTTACTGGCGTTCAACTATCTTTAAAATATGCGTATAACCAATGCGTTTATTTCCAACGATGATCGAGTTTCCCGGAATTAAATTCGGTTAGATCAATTTTTCCTCAATTCAGAGAATATCTTAACAACGCTTTAATATTTTACCTGTAAAAAAAAAAAGAGCGTTTAGTTTAAAGTTTAAAATGTTTACCTGCATTTTGAAGGGGTCTCTTTTCGGCTTTTTTAAAGTAAGTCATTTTTTCTCACGAACAGCAGTAAAATGAAAATTGTTTTCTGTTTAATAAAGCTTTGTTATGAAAGAGAAAGTTTAATAAAATCAAATTTTAAGGGCCCTTTTTCCCTGCAATTTTTGGACTGGTAAAACAATCCAAATTCAATCTTTTAGCTTGAAAAGAAATTTCGTTTCGCGTTTCCCCCATGCTTCTATAGTTAATATTTCAATGTTATTTAAAAACACTCAACTTCATTTCTTCACTATTTTATGTAATAAGGCATAAGGCAACCAATTACATAGGGAGATAAACATTTTCTTAAAACAATTAAAAACCTATAAATTAAAGATTGGCTATTATTGCCGCATATTAGTGAATAAAGTGGAATTAATTAGGTCTGCTGAAAAGCTCATCTTACATTGACATTAAATTAAGCATACTAACTTATCAAGCTATATTCCGATTAGTTTGAGAGCAAAATCGGTAATGTCTTGCCGAATGAGTGATTTTCCTGATCGCTTGCGTTGAATGGGTTCGTTTATCGCTGAAGGCTGTCCAAAAATCATGTCACGTTTTTTTTAAAACAAATTTGACGTCACATCTCTTGTCACAAGTCACGCTGTTTGTAGAAGTATATTGTTATTAAAAGTGCGTGAAGTGACTTTTTTCTTACCCCCTTACTCCCCCTTGTCATAAACAGTCTCAATTTCATAAATTTCTCTCTCCCTCAAACCATGACATCCTTTGCGGAATTCCCCTTTATGCAGTTACAATGTTGGTCATTTTTTTAAAAATGAATATCCGTACATATATCTATGAGTTAAAAGAAAGCTCGACTCTGTGGCTGTATACACCCCATAGCACCTACAACATTAAAATTTGGTTAAACTATAAATTTGAACCGGTAGCAATCCCCCCGCCCCCCCCTCCCCCCATATCCGACCTCGCAACAGCTTTCAGTCAAGATAGAACGTGGGATATTACTCCCTTATAAAATAATAATGATGTGAAACCAAACTTTCTATGTCTTTTATCATTCCTAGCAGCTGCGCTGTGTCAGTGTCTTGTGTTTTACTAGTTTCCTCGTGTTCTACAAGATATGGTTAAATGCTGAGCAAGTGCACCCTGCCTTTTCAATGGACTATCCAGTGAATCCTTCCAGTGAAAATACTAAATATCTACCCCCCCCCCTTCCCACACACATAGCAATTTCGATAGTCATTGAAAAGAGTGAAGGGGTAATAAATTTTAAAAAGTCGCAAATGCGAAAATGAACACTATTTTCAAATTGCAATTGCGCAACCAAACCATTCTAAAACAAGGAAAAAATAAATCCTGTAAAAGGGCTTATTTTCCGAGGCGTGATTTTTGAGAAAATGAAGATATCTGTGATTTTATGAATTTTATCTAAACAGAATCGAAAATTGGTTATGAAATATTTAGCGAGGCTTTAATTTTCGGACTACAACGAGCTTGCGAAAATAAGTACTTTCACAGTACTCATAAATAACCTTTCTCTATATTTAAAACACAGTGGAATTCGGCTACAACGCAACCCGACTTACACGAAACGGATATAACGCGAGTTTTTTCTGTGAAACGAAATGTTCAAACACGAATTCTTCTCCTGTCATGCGAAATTTTCGGGAAGGAAATGCAGGGCGTAAGTATCGACTAGGTTATTGATTTGATATTAGTTTCGTGATAGACTTTGATCCGTTTAGCACCACTGAAAGCGGAAGTTCCCACACCGTGGGAGTCTAAACGTCACGTTGACTCAGCGTATTGAAATAACCATTTATCATATGAGCGTTGAAGAGAGATAATGCCACCTAAGCCCGCGCTTAAATCTAAAAGGTGCTAATGATTGGAAAGAAAAAGAGAAAGTTTCTGACAATTAATGAAAAACTAAAAATTCTTGATATGTTGGAACAACTAAAGTATTTTGTTTTGAATAAAGCAGTTTTTCTTTCAAACACAGTAAAAATTCAATTATATATTTGAAGGGCCAGGGGAAAAAGATGAAAGTGACCAAAAAGCGATTTCGAGAAAAACGAAGAACTAAGTTTGATTTCTCGTAGCTCCTTGTGTAGTTTTCCGAGTTTTTATGCACGTTTCGGTCGCTTCTCGTCTTTTTTCCCCCTTGTTGTTCTACCAGATGATACTAGTCCTTCATAGCCCCTAGATAGCGCTAATATCTCAAAATTGACGAAAAAGTGATTTTCATCTTTTTCACCCCTGGCCCTTCATTTGTTATACATCTTACAGCTACGAATTATCTATTCACAATTATCTATGTAAGAAATGGGAGTATATAGTTAAGAAATGGTTTAATAGTCTGCGTGGGGTGTTTACAAATGCTTAAAATAATTGGGTATTTTTGTTAATAAAAAATCCTTATTCATACATTTTTCTATAACGCGTAATTCCGACTTACGCGATTAGTCCTGGAACGCATCCCTCGCGTAAATCGTTGATGGACTGTAATGCGTTTTCAAAATACCTCGAAAACATTGAAGATAAGAGACAGCATTTCAACAGTTACATTTCATAATTTAAATGAAAACTTGCCTACATTGGCGGCCGCCTTGGTCTCACAGACTATGGTTTTCGAGGTCTCTGGTCATAAAATGTTTAGTGCCCTCCCCCACGCCCACCTAAAATTTTAAGGAGATATTTTTTCCCTAAATTAATAAGCAAAGCACTGCGAGGATAGATAAAGGCAGGCCCGTCATTTAGGGGGGGGGGGGGCAGGGGAGCTCAATTGCTCCCCTCCTGACTTTGGGAAATCAATGTATTGGCATACAAGTGGGCGTGGTTTATGCCACTTTTTGGTAAATTTTACATTGTGTGTATGCACCCTTTGCCCCCCCCCCCCCCTGGAAAAATTCGAAATGACGTCCCTGGATAAAGGTTAAAAACCAGATTTTTCATTTTTTCTTTTTTGCACATTTGTCACAGATAGCACTTCGGCTTTACTGTACAAGCTTCGTTATCTGGTTTCTTATTTAAATAAAGCGCGGAAAAAACGTCAAATTCCAACATTTCCGTATTGTTGGTATGGATTTCAAAACAACTCAAAAACTCATTTCTGCAGATACTGCTTTTCACATTCCTACTCCAGGGTAAAGATTTTCGACACGTCAGCGCCTCTAACTTGAAGCACATAGCCCGAACCATTCGTAATTCGACGTTTCACTTCACAGCGTATTACCGAAGTCAAGCTAAGAGGAAGAAATTATTGGCAACTTTCCAGTAGCAGATACGCGATAGAAGAGGAGGGGTCGGATATGAACCTTAATCGACGTTTTTAATGTCTCTGCAAGTTAAAGTGTATACAAATTGAGATTGGATGCACATTTCTTTTCTGAGAAAATGAGGAATCTCCCATTGCCGGGATCGACTGACAGTTCGCTTAACACCAACTACAAGGTTTATCAAACAAAAAAATTTTAACTGGAAATTTTGCAAAAAAATATTCCAATTAAACCCTCTCATCATACCGGATAACCTCTACACCAATACCGGATATCGCCCAAAACAACAACGAATAACCGGCCAGATATCTCGCAAAAATCTGTCGGATATCCGATCCGGAGAGGCTTGGCCGGATCGGATATCCGGGGATACCGAATATTTAAAAAACCGGCCGGATACCGGATAGTTACCGGATATCCGGTCCATCCCTAGTTTCTTTATAAGATATAGAAAGCCCATTATACATTAAAAAAAAAAAAAACACAATGTGAAAACAGTAGAAGGGCGCCGTTCGGCAGGGCGCACTGGGAAATCTCCCGGTCAAGTCTATGGCCAGTCCAGGCCTGCCTAATTAGCATTTTGAACTTCAACTTCAGAAACCGACCGGTTTCACCGTGAAGAGGCGAAGGGCTGTGTACTAAGCGCCCTGCTTTCGCAAAAACTTGGTAGGAAGCGAAATGAGATATGGGAAGATTAGTCCCTCAACGACTGAAAACAAATTGTGAATATTGAATAAAATAAAAAGTATCAAATGAAAAAAGAAAGAACAGATGCATAAAAGCCATGCACATTGAGGAGCGGGAAAGCAAGAAAATCATCAGCATATGATGAGAGGTTCTGAGGGATAAGTTTTTTCAGAGAATCTCTGGCATCTTTGTAGAGAGTGCAGTCATGGAGGCGATGATGAATTGTATCAATTTCCTTACAGGTGTTGCACATAGGATTGGATTCCAATTTAAGTTTGGAGAGTTTGTCTCCAGAGAGATAACAGTTCGTGATCAGCCTGTTTATCTTAACTTTTGGCTTCTTGTTATTGATTCTGTCGCTATGGTTGTTTAAGATGAGTTTTCTATTTTTAAATTTATTGTAGTATTTGCTTTTTTCCCAGTTTTTTTTTTCTTTAGAGTCTTTGACTATGGAAAGTATATAATTCCTGCAGTCTTTCCATGTGGTACAAGATATTTTGGGGGTGGTACTAATGCTGACTGCTTCCTTTGCTAGAGAACCAGCGTAATCGTTAAGCTCAATACTAGAGTGACTAGGTATCCAAGTGACTGTAATATGATTGCTGGGAAGGAAATTGGAGAGTGAAGTTCTAGTAGCAGTAATTAGAATGAATGTCTTCCTTTTTTTTTTTTTTAATTCTATAGCTTTGATGGCACTTAAGCTATCGGTTAGGATATTAGAATGACTTGTGTTGCCTATTAGATATTTGGCAGTGTAATAAATGGCTGTGAGCTCCGCTGTAAACACCGAACAGATATCGGGGAGTTTAAGTTTTCTTGTGATGGTTTTGTAGCGAATACTGTTGTAGTGGTGTACGGGCTGCATGAGTGAGGAGATGACACAAGGTTATAACAATATATGATACACATTTAATTCCTATTTACATATTTACATCGTTTGTATATTCTAGATACAAGAGCAGCAACATGAGCTGCTGTTTATCGTGGAATGTCAACAACAACTACTGCGAGGGCAGCGTTGCCAGATTCCAAATCAGAAACCTCTCACTTAAACTGAAGTGGCCTTGTCGCTAGCGCCGCCACACCATCCCCCTTCCTGAAAAAAGAAAAATTATTCGTCATAATTTTTAAGGTACGAAGTCCCGGTACTTGGCCGGAAAATGTACTCTCCGACCAGTACGGGTAGCCAAAGGAGGTTGCACTGTTTCAGGAGGTGTGGGGAGTGATGGTGAGTCGACACTAGGAGAGACAAGTTTAGAGTCTGGATTTTTCTCTTGAGAACTTGAATTGTCGTCCAACAGATGTGCTGGCTTTAGTCTGTCAATGGTTACGGTTGTCCTTTTACCGCCTTGTTCAATATCGAACGTTTTTTCAGTCCTTGATAGCACCTTGAAAGGACCTTTGTATGGTGGTGACAAGGAAGGCCTGACTGCGTCCACTCTGAGAAAAACATGAGTGCACGCATCCAGGCCCTTGTACACGAAAGTAGATTTTGTCGAATGATTGGACGTTTGGGTCGGTTTTAAGTCCTGAAAATGACCTTTAAGTTTCTTTACAAAACTATTTTCATCAGGCTGTGGAACTTCCTTGACAAAAAATTGGCTGGGGAGGCAAAGGTTTTCCCCGTACACCATTTCCGCTGGAGAACACTGAACATCTTCTTTAAAAACCGTGCGAAGTCCAAGCAAAACCGCAGGCAATGCTGATACCCAATGAATTGACGTGTGACACATTATAGCTGCCTTTAAAGTCCGGTGCCACCTTTCGATTGCACCGTTGGCCTGAGGATGATAGGCTGTTGTGGGAGAGATACGAATTCCAAAACTCCTAGCCAAAGAGTGAAAAACCTCACTTCTGAACTGTCCACCTCTGTCAACTGAGACTCGCTGAGGTACTCCGAATCGGGATATCCAACCGCTATAAAGGGCTTGAGCGACTGTTTCAGCACGGATATCAGCTAGTGGCATGGCCTCAGGCCAACGGGAGAACCTATCAATGGCTGTAAGACAGTAGGTGAATCCCTGCGAAGGCGGGAGAGGACCGATTATGTCAACATTTATGTGAAAAAATCGATGATTTGGCACTTTGAACTCCGACAGTGGTGAACTTACATGGCGAGAAATTTTTGACTTTTGACAAGCCATGCAGGATCGTGTAAAACGTGTTATATCCTGCTTCATGTTGGGCCAGACGAAACGACTACCTATGAGTCTAACTGTGGAACGCACACCAGGATGAGCAAGGCCATGCAAATTTCGAAAGACTTGATATCTGTGAGATTTCGGAATGTAAGGACGGATGACTTGAGTAGAAATATCACAATACAGCGTTGCATTGGTATTTGGAATTTTAATTTTTTGTAAAATTAAACTCTTTGAATTTTCAAGAAGTTGAACAAGTTCTTCATCATCCTGTTGACTACGCGCTATGTCTTCATAGTTCACTGCTGTGTCAGAAATACTTTCGATTCGTGATAGTGTATCGGCCACAATATTTTCTTTTCCCTTTACGTGTCTAATATCCACCGTGAACTGTGCAATAAAATTCAAATGATTTATCTGACGTGGAGACAATTTTTCAATTTTTTGTGCGAAGGCATAGGTAAGTGGCTTGTGGTCAGTGAAAACAGTGAAGTGAGTTCCTTCAAGTAAGTACTGGAAATATTTGATAGAAGCAAAAATTGCTAAGAGTTCTCGGTCGTATGCACTGTACTTCTGCTCTGCTGTGCTTAGTTTACGTGAGAAAAATCCCAAAGGCTTCCAAGCACCACCTTCTAGTTGTTGTATACTGCTACCAATAGCTTTTTCGGATGCATCTGTCACAAGAATTATTGCAGCTTCTGGGTTTGGATGAGTCAAGTTCGTCGTGTGTTTAAGATCATCAATGCAAACTTTGAAGGCTTGAATAGACTCATCAGACCAATTTAGCGGTGTTTTGTCACGTTTTTTACACGACCCTAGCATTTGCTGCAAAGGTAATTGTTTCTTAGCTGCCTGGGGCAAAAAACGACGGAAAAAATTCAACATGCCCAAAAACCGTCTGAGCTCTTCGACTGTCTTGGGCCGTGGAAAATTGGTGATCGCTTCTACTTTTTCGGGCAATGGAGTTATACCATCTTTATCTACCCTATGACCCAGAAACGAAACTTGCTCTGTCGCGAACACGCATTTCTCACGATTTAAAATCAAGCCAAATTTTCGCAGGCGCGCAAAAACCTGCCTTATATGATCCAAATGCTCCGCCAAGGATTTTGAAGCAATCAGCAAATCGTCTATATACACAAAACAAAAGTCTAAACCTCTGAGGGCATCATCCAATAATCGTTGCATAGTTTGCGCAGCGTTTCGCAATCCAAAAGTCATGAAGTTAAACTGGAATAAACCAAAAGGGGTTATTATAGCCGTTTTTTGTTTATCTTCTTCCCGCATTGGCACTTGATGATAAGCACGTTTAAGATCGAGGGTTGAAAAAACAGTTTTTCCGTGCAAATTTGAGGTAAAGTCATGAATATGTCTGATAGGATATTTATCCGGAATGGTTTGGGCATTCAATGCCCTATAATCACCACAAGGCCTCCAAGAACCATTAGACTTTGTAACCATTACCAAGGGGCTTGCCCAACAGCTGGTAGACGGACTGCAAATTCCTCTGTGAACTAAATCTTGAAATTCTTTTTTAGCTGCGATTAGTTTATCCGGAGCCAGTCGGCGTGCTCTAGCACCAACAGGAGGACCTTTCGTTTCAATTACATGAGTGACACTGTGAGATGGGACTGTTACAGGAGTTTGTTCAGCATCATCAAAAATATCACTATATTCATGAATCAGTTCACTAAAATTTAAAGACAATTTTAAAGCAGTTATAGAGGGTGTATCATCAATAGAAATTTTACCCGTTGAAGTAAGACTAGTTTTCTGATCCCTCAGAGATTTCGATTTTAGGTCAATAATAATTCCGTAATGAGTTAAAAAATCAGCACCTAAAATCGGTCTAGATACGTCCGCAACTAAGAAAGTCCAGGGAAAATTTCTTCTTAGACCAATATTAATTGATAAATTTCGTGTGCCGTAGGTATTTATTTTAGTGCCATTAGCAGCCAACAGATTTAGCAAAGATTGCGGCTTTTGGCGTTCCAATGACGTAGGAGGGATAGCAGACACCTCCGCACCTGTATCTACCAGAAAGGTAAGCCCTGAAGGCCTATCGTGAATTAGTAGACGGCAATTACTTTGGCCCTTAACGTCGGCCGCCATCAACGCCTGGCCTCCTAGTTTTCCGAGTTCCCAAACATACAAGGTTGCTTGCATTTTCTGGCATTCCTGCCAAAATTTGTATGGTAAAAGCACATGTTGTTCGTAGGTTCCTTGTATCGGTTTCTCGACCAGCTGCGATTTCGTCCTCCAACATATCGATCCCTCGATCGGCTTCGATCGTGTACCACGGCAGCTAATTCGCTTACCTGCCGGGTAAGCTCAGCCATTTGAGCTTCCAGTGATGTTTGAGGTTGTGGTGCACTGCTTGCAGCATTGATCTCGGAAGGCACAGCCAGGTCGTGCACTTTGTCAGCTACCGTGGCTAATTTCGAAAGATCTTCATTTAAAGCTCCCACGATACTGCGGGTGGTAGCCGGGAGTCTGGCGAGCCATAGAGATTTAAGTAGGGATTCGCCTACACAATCGCCCGCGAGGTTCCGCATTCGTACAAGCAAGTGGGATGGGCGCGAGTCACCCAACTCCACCCCCTGCAACAGAGTGCGGATTTTTGACTCCTCGCTTTCAGCATGGGATTCTCGACCTTTAGTAAACTGTGATTAACAGACATCTATGAGAATTGCATAAACTATGAACTTACCAATTACAACCTAAAAACAAAGCCAACTTTGCCAGCCGAATAAATATATATGTAGTTTCCTACTTTTGTTTTCCGTTTGCTGTAAATGATTATATATATTATAATTTTGTTACTAGGTGGCACTGGTGTGACGTTATTTGAAGGTTGCTTAGTTGCAGAGGAGTTAGCTTATGCATGCACTGGTATTACAACTGCCATTGTAGCAAATGAACTTGCAGTAAGTTGAAAGTTTCTTCTATCCGAATTGATTTGAACAAAAAAAGAATTTGAAACTTTCAGCTGAAGTCATAAACAAAAAAAGCTTGAAAGAAATGTTTTTTGTACCCCCAAAATAGTGTGCATGCAATATTTGCAATTTTATATTTCAGTAATAGACTTTTTTCTTGCTCTGATTTTGGGGTTTTGTAAAAAGAAAATGCAACTGCAAATAATAATTATTGTGCACTTTTAAATATTCATTAAACGTTTATGTAACATATTTTATACTTTTTTTTGGAATATTGTTTGTTCAGAATTAACACGTTTTAAAGACTGCTACTTTTTTCAATAGCAAGCACCTTTAATATTAGCTGGTAATGAAGAGCAAAAGATTGAATATTTGGGTCGTGTTACAAAGGAACCATTAATGTGTGTAAGTATTTGCATTTGATATTCTAATTATATATTTATTTTAGTTTGAAGTTTATTAAAAAATTGTTAACTCTTGCTAGGAGTTTATTGAGGAACTCCTGCTTTTCTGCCACTCTCTGACTTCACTGTTTTAGTTTTTTCTTTAATTTTTTGTTTTGTCCTTTTTTTATTGTAATTATTCCAGTTATTAGTGTAGCATATGTAATATATTGAATTACTATGCAATGAACAGCATCTAAGCTAGTAGGAAACCAAACCTGAACTCTTTATTAAATCATTAAACTCCATTCTTAAGATTTACTGTTGCCACTCAGTCTGTAACAATACTACATCTCTTTCTTCCTTTTTTTTTTTTAACTGAAACAAAACAACATTTTGAAATAAAATAAATAAACACTTATATACAGTTCTTTACGTAAAAATATAGTCATTATGCCAAGGAGGTTTTTTCTTTTGTCGTGTTGGTCTTGGCGCGTTTGATGAATGCTCATCTATTATCTCACTTTCTTCATTTTCATTTCCCTCTCCTATATCAACAGCAATTTTCAAGTTTTTGTCCTCTGCATTGCTGATATACTTCTTAACGTGTGTTATGTTTCTTCTATAGTAAACTCCATTTGGATCTTTAATAGTAACAGCATTTCCTTCTCTTCCAACGACAGTCATTGGTGTAGGTTTAAATGGTGTTGTCAATTTATTTTGCCTCTGTTGCTTCATTAATACTATGTCACCGGGATTAATGTTGCTCTCTTTAACTTTGCGCTCCTGATCTGCATACTGTCTTCCTTTATCTTTAAATAATTTATCTCTATCTCTGATTTCTCCATCTGTGAACTTCGCTGTATTTTCTTTTACATCAGGTAACTTACTTCTTATTTTTCTTCCAAACATTAATTCTCCAGGAGGAATACCGGTAGTAGAATGTGGTGTAATGCGATACGCAAATAAAAATTCTTGCAATTCTGTTCTCCAGTTCTTTCCTGTTGCATGAGCAATTCTCAGTCTTTTCAGAATTGTTCTATTCTGTCTTTCAACTTGACCATTTGCTTGAGGCCACAAAGGAGTTGAATAATGATGCTTAACACCTCTTTCTCGTAAAAATTTCTTAAAATTTTTGTCAATAAATGTTCCACCGTTATCAGTCATAACATGTTTTGGATAACCATATCTAGAAAACATCTCTGTCGTTTGGTTAATTAAAACTTGTGGATTTAAAGATCTTGTTATTAAAACTTCAAAAAATCTACTATAATAATCAACAATAACAAGTAAATATTCTCCTGTTGGTAATGGACCTAAATAATCCAACGATATGTATTCCCATGGCTCTGATGGTAACTCAGTTCGTGTCATTGGCTCAGGCGGATCTGGAATAGCAACAAGTTGACATCCATGACAAGACCTGACAAATTTTTCCACGTCTTTGTCCATGTTATACCACCATACCTTGCTTCTTAGTAACCTTTTCATGGCTGTCATCCCCATATGACCTTCATGTGCTAGTTCTAAGCATTTCGCCTGAAGATCCGAAGGACAGACAATTCTAGTACCTCTCAAAAGAATTCCATCAATTTCACAAAATTCATCCCTTATTATTTCATAATGTCTCTGGTCCTTAGCCCAATTGTTTGTTCGTAAGCTGTTCTTTAATTTCTGCAGGTGACAATCTTTGCTTGTAGAATTTTTTACGTCTTCTAATTTAATTGCAACGGGTACATTAACTTCAGCAATATTGCGTATGTAATTTTGTTCTTCAGTAGATCTTGCTTCATCTTCAGCCGATTCAGAAATATCCAATAATCTTGATAATGGATCTGCAATATTTGTTTTTCCTGGCTTGTAGATAATTTTATACGAGTAACTCATCAGCCGTAAAACCCATCTTTCAATTCTTGCACATGATCTATGACGAATACCAAATATTGTTTGCAACGGCTTGTGGTCTGTGACCAATTCAAACGTTTTTCCAAATGTATAAATATGAAATGTTTCGCATGCCCAAACTACAGCAAGAGCTTCCTTTTCAGTTTGAGAATACCTCTTCTCCACGCTACTAAGCGCTTTACTTGCATAGCGAATAACTCTGGGTCCATCCTTTTGAAATTGAACTAAAACAGCTCCTAACCCTACTGGACTAGCATCGCAGTAAATTCTTGTTCTAGATTCTGAATCATAAAATCCTAAAGTTGGCGAGTTGGCGATTATTTTTTTCAGTTTATCAAAGGCTTCATCTTGTTTCTGTCCCCAGTTGAAAGGTTCATCTTTTTTCGTGAGTTTTCTTAATGGCTCCGCTATTGTCGCAAGATTTGGAATAAATTTTGACGAAAAATTGACTAATCCTAGAAAACTTCTAACTTCACTAACTGAATTTGGACATCGAAAATTTTCAACTTCTTTCTTATTTTTCTCTGTTGGTTCAATACCTCTTTTGTTAATGCGGTGATTCAAAAACGTTATTTCTTTCAATCCAAATTTACATTTTTCTTTATTTAAAGTAAGTCCTTTTTCCTTCACAACCTTTAAAACATTTTCTAAATGTTCATTATGTTGCGCTTTATCTTTCCCATGAACTATTAGATCGTCCATATAAATACAAACTCCAGGACATTTTTGAAACGTTTGACTCATAACTCTCTGATACATCTCTGGTCCACAGTTTACTCCAAACATTAGACGTTTATAACGAAACAAACCCAAATGTGTACAGAAAGTAGTGATAGTCCTCGAATTTTCTTCAAGTTCGATTTGATGATATGCCCATTTTATATCAAGTTTACTAAACACAGTGCTGCCGTTTAGTTCTTGCAGAACTTCGTCAATGGTAGGTAATGGATATCTTTCTCTTTCAATGCTTTGATTTGGGATTCTCATATCCACACATAATCTCCACTTACCTTCTTTCTTAGGTGTAACGACAATCGGTGATACCCATGGAGTTGGACCATCCACTTTTTCAATTATGTCATGGTTGAGCAAATCATTTATCAGCTCTTTTACATGTGATCTTAAGTTGTATGGTAATCTTCTTACTGATTGTGCAACTCCTTTTGCATCCTTCTTAATTGGAATTTTGAGCTGAAAGTCCTTTAATTTCCCAATTCCTTGAAAAATATCTTGATAGTTTCCAACAACAGCTTCATAACTTGAACCATCCACATCAGATGAAATATTTAATTTGTTTACATTGTATCCTAATCTCAGTACATTAAGTTTAATAGCAGTCTCTTTACCCAATAATGAGCATCCTTCACCGTCAAATACAAAAAATTCAACATCTTCTAACTGTTCACCATGCAATACTTTTATAGTAGCTCTAAAACCTCCCAATACTTTTAATGGCTTTTTATCTCCATATTTATAAATCTTCTTATCAACTAAATAATTCTTGCATTTGATTTTAGATGACTTTAGTCTCTCCCATTCGTTTTTTCCAATTACATTACAGCTAGCTCCTGAATCAATAATCATAGGTATTTCAACATTTCCCACAAAGCACGTAATATATTCACTTTTGCTATTATAAGGAAGTGAAAATATAAATTCATCTTCATTATTAGAATAGTTTAAATTTCTTACGATCTTTTCTTCCTCTCGAATTTTCTTTGGCGCTTTACAAACTTTTGCAAAATGTCCGAAAAGTCCACAGTTTAAGCATTTCTTTTCTTTGGCTGGGCAGTTAAGCGATTTTGAAATATGACCCTCTTTTCCACATTTCCAACAAATTAAGTTATTCTTTTCACGAAAATTAGCCATTTTCTTTTGCATTGAACTTATTTTCAATCTATTAAGGTGCTCTTCTGGCGATGAAATATTTTCTATAAGGAGTTCTTCTGGCGATGAAATATTTTCTATAGCAGCTGACTCCAAACGGGACTGTTCATACGAACGACATAAAGCTTCAGCTCTTTCTAAAGATAACGCATCTCCTTCATCTATCAATTTAATTCTCAGTTCTTTATACGGGCATTTCACAATAATTTGATCTCGAATATGTCGTTCAATTTCACTTTTTACGAATCCGCATAAAACTGCTTGTTGGCGAAGTCGAATTATAAATGAATCCATGCTTTCATTTTCTCTTGGCGACATATTTCTAAATTTTAAACTTTCGAACGCTTCATTTCCAGAAACAGCGAACTTCCTTGTTAACATAGAAACAGTCGTCTTATATTCATCTGCCGGTTCAAATTCATCTTCTTCAAGTGGTATTAACGTATCAAAAATATCTTGAACATCTGTTCCAGCATAATGTAATAAACACGCTTTCTTGCGATGAACATTTGTTATACCTTTGGCGTCAATAAACAGTTCAAAGGATCTCAACCATTTTGTCCATCTGATCGCTCTCGTACTTTTATCTCCAAACGGTTTAAATTTCTGAATATCTTCACTCAGTCTATCCATTTCTCGCAAAAGTAACTTATATTTACTCTTTTTCTCAATTTATTTTTTTTTTTACCTCGTCGCCAAATGTAGCATATGTAATATATTAAATTACTACGCAATGAACAGCATCTAAGCTAGAAGGAAACCAAACCTCTTCTCTTTATTAAACCATTAAACTACATTCTTGAGATTTACTGTTGCCACTCAGCCTGTAACACTACTACAATTGGTAATCTACCTATGCTGTCAAAGTCCAAATTAAAAACTTCATACTTTGTAGACTTTTTTTTAACCCTCAGGAATGGAGATGCTTAGCTAATATAAATACTTGATGTTGCTGCATTACATTTGGAATGATAACTCTTTTAACTATGATATTACAGAAATAAAAACCCATCTGTGAACTCATAAATGTATTTTAATATTCTGATAGTAAGTACTGTGATTGCTCACAGAGCCACCTGTTGCATTATTTAATTTTTCACTGTTGTAATCATCTCTACAATGCTTTGTATTTCATGTTTCAGCATAGTCAAAGTTCCTCAATTAAGGCCTATCCTGCCTTAAATCGAGTAGATTTCATCTACTCGGGCTCGGATGCCTGAGTGGTATTAGAAACAACAACATAATTGTTTATGAATGAGTAAGGTCTTTTGAAACATCCCAGTCTCTTCAGTTTTCTTTACATCTGTGATGAAGTTCTAGACCTAACAGTGTTGTAATTTTACAAAGATGTCTGAAACTTTTAAACGAAGAGTATTTTGGTTGATTTCATAAAAACAAAAATATTTGTAACACATCTAAGGCTGTAGTAATATTTTATGACAAACATTTTCTTCGATAAATTTAAAGTGAGTTTTTATTTACTTATTCGAAACACATCATTTAAAAATACAATGAAGAGTGTTGTTCCTCACATTGCATTTTCAGCAATGTGGGGGGCTGCATTCAAAAAAGCTTACTCTTACATATAAAATATTTTGTTATTGCAGCAGTGTATAGTATCTTTTCCCTCATTAGGCATACTGTGTTACTGAACCCGGCACTGGATCTGATGTAGCCAATATTACGACTAGGGCGGAAAAGAAGGGTGACAAATACGTAATCAATGGTCAGAAAATGTGGATTACAAATGGTGGTGTTGCAAACTGGTGAGATTTTCATTTTATGCTTGAATTTAATAATAGAGTTTAATAAATAACTTAATTTTTATACTAATTATGAGATTTTGAAGGTAAAGGCTTTCATGTGTTTAAACTACCATTAATTAACACTGCACTATACCCAGTTACTTTACAATAGGTGCATCAAGTTAATAAATTTTGTGTCGTCTCCATGGAAACCGTACGAAAGAAAACAGCTCCACTCTTTTTTTATGCACTGCTGTTGAGGCATTTCATTTGTTTTGTGTTTATAGAATTAGGCTTACACTTTTATTTATATTCTCATGTCTCAGTTATTTCTCAACGTTTTCTAACAAATCTAGTCATACATAAACAAAGCAAAAATTTCTAAGGAAAAGTTGTGCTTGCCAATTGAGGAAAAAGAACATTGTGCCGTAACTATGACAGCTTTCTTCAGGGGAAAAGTGCAGAGAGTGGGAAATTAATTTTACTTTGAGCTACCAGCCCTCGTTACACAGGGTATAGTAGCTGACAATAGCATCTCTGAATTAATTGACTACCCCTTGTGTTCTTCGAGACATATTTAACAGTTTGTACCTATATGGCCAACCGTTTTCATTTTATCATCTTTGTACAACTATTTTTCAAAGGCTACTTTATTGAACTGCAAGTCGGGAGATAATCTATCCAGCCCACTCTTCGATTCAGTTTTAAAAAAAATAGTTGACACTAAAAAAACTGATTTGTACAAAAATTAACAAAATTATAAATTTTTGATTCTTTCCTTTTAGCATCTGTATTTCTCTTGTCAATTTATTTTTCCTTATAAGTGTCAATTCCTGATGCAGTGTGAAGCAGACATAAAACATATGAAGATTCATTTAACTCGAATCCCAATTCAACAACTTTGACTCTCCTAAAACTAAAACAATAATGCGCTATGGTACTTCTGGTACTTCACTTCACTCTACTCTCCAGGGTCCCTCTTACCTGCCACAACTCGTTGTTTAACGGGGATGGGGCCCTGAAGAGCACTGTTCTTTTGATTCTGATCAAGGGCCGAGCAAACCCCTGGTCCAACACCCCAGAGATATTGTTTCACTTGGAGGATTTTGTGACCACAACCCTTATTTAACATCGCCCAGCCACGATTAGTAATGACGATAGATCTTTGATCAGCTAGGATCGAACCTGGGACTCTCCAGTTACGAGTCCAACACCTTACTGGTCGGGCTACCATGGCCGTGGCATTTCTGGCAGGTAGTTGACGAAAAATTGATGTTGAGGTTAAATTAGCAATTGGGTTGAATGAAGATTCCTATGTGTTTTATATGCTTGACTCAGTGTTAGAAAAAACAATTCAAATCTAGGCGTCATGTTGACCCCTAAAATAAGCTCTTTGGCATCAAAATGAAAAATTAAGGTTCAATTTTTAATGAGTCAAACATATATCTATTTGAAATTTAAAAAATATTTACTGAATAGAAGTATTGCACATTGATACCATAAGATCTGTAAAATATACAAAAAGAAATGTCTTTCAAAAGACAAAATCTCGTTCAAATTTTTGTAACTACTTTATAAATTTACCCTTCTAGTCCTATTCATGATTAGTTGGGAGGAAAAGCTTCAATGTGATCCAAAACTATATGCGTCAAACTTAGCACCTGAGGTTGGAAGTTCTAGGCGTCAAATTAAAATGTTTAGTCTCAAAATGCAACTAACGACCGCTTATTCCTAGCATTGGGTTAACTACGGGTTTTTTTACCTTATTCGCAAAGAGCTTAAGCATTTTTGACCTTATCAAGTACTTTGATTAAATCTAAAGCTGTCAAAAGGATGGTGCAGTAAGAATTATATGCCACGCCTTCCATGTATGCTCATATGAACACATAATTTGTAAGATGAAAGTCCCTGGTATTGTAGATCACATATAAACAGATAATTATTGAGACGAAAGTTGCTGATGTTGTTACTCTTACCTTAAAGCCATGCAAAATTTGTAGCACTAAACTATCTAGTCGGGTCCTTAAAATGCCTTTTGCAAACCCCTTCTTTCAAAATATTAATGCAAATACAAATGCGACGATCAGCAACAGACTCTGGGCCCAACTGGGCTGGTCCTAGTCAAATTATAGACCATAATGAAGATCAATGGCCCTCTTAAAGCTATCTACTCCATTGCTCCTTACCACCTCTTCCGGTAAACTGTTCCAAGTTCCCACTACCCTCTTAAGATAGTAATTTTTGCACATTGCCAGATTAGCCTGAGATTTAAACAGCATAAAACAATGATCCCTTGTCCTGCTTTCTGTGCAACAATCTAAGCCTGTAACATGTTCATTTTAATAAATTTAAACAACTGAATCATGTCCCCTCTCATTCTTCTTTGCTCAAGACTATACATATTAAGCATTCTAAGTCCGAAATCATAGTCTTAATTAGAAAATTCATTTACTAACCTTGTAGCCCTTCTTTGTACCCTTTCCAATAAATTAGTATATTTAAATTGATTGATAGTAATTGCTGATATTCCGATATAGGTATTTTGTTCTTGCTCGAACGAATCCTGACCCTAAATGTCCTGCTAGCAAGGCTATGACAGGCTTCATTGTTGATGCAGACACTAAAGGTGTAACCAAAGGCCGAAAGGAGTGGAATATGGGTCAGCGTGCATCAAACACAACTGGAGTCACGTTTGAAGATGTCGAAGTTCCTATCAAAAATGTCTTGGGTGCAGAAGGTGCTGGTTTCAAAATTGCCATGGGAGCTTTCGACAAAACTAGGCCACCGGTTAGTAATTTTATTAGCGAAATTGTAATTGGTACTTGAGTAATTGCAGGGATGACAATCTTCCGTGGATCAGCGATTTTCCGCTCTTTTTATTTCTTTCTTTCCGTAATCTAAAAGTTAATGTTGCATCATGTTTAGAAAAAAATACATGTAGACATTTATTGTTAAAATAAAGCTTAAAATAAGTTGATTTAAAGTAGTAGAGGTTAAATTTACTTTCAACTTCCAAAATAATGGAAACATTTTTAGGATGCAGCAGGATTGAAACATCAAGGATGAAATGCAATTATTGGCGAAATATGTACTCTATTTTAGCATGCTGCCAAAAACATAAGTTTCCACTTTTTGAGGTAGAAATTAAGGAAATTGAGCTAAAATAGTAGAGATCTTAGTCAAAAAATCATCAAAATTATTTTGATCTTTAAAATTTATCAAAATAACTGAAGACTGCAATATTAATTAGAAAATTCATTTCTTGAAATAAAAGTGTCTTAATTCATCTAAAATTACTAACCCCCCACCCATTTTTTTTGTTTCTACAGTGTTTTATATGATTTAAAAAGATAGAAATATTAAATGAGCAAAAAAGCGGTTATGAAAAGCCTTCAATCTTCCGTTTTTACGTTCGATTTCACAGTACAAATTAAGAGGAAATCTTGCATGACTAATTTCCCATAACATTTTTAAAAAAATCTATCCAAATGTTGAGCCGCACAATTTTTCCTCTTTTTTGACTTTGAGCTGTTTTATCTCTGAATTTTTTCTGTTTGAAAATTAAAGATTTAAAAGGGCACCAGAATTTTGTCCTGGAAGTGTTCATCTGAGTCAGTTTGGTGGGAAGGAGATAAACAGAAAGTGAAAAATAGGCAATGAGTAATTAAACAACTTATAGTTTATGCGGTAAAATTTTCTAAATTACTATAAATGTATATTTTTTACTAATATATAATATCTCTGCATACAAAGGTAAGGCATTTTAAAAATAAACAAGTGACGTTTTATTTTTCTGATCAGTTCAGATTTCGGTAATCTAAATTAGTGCTGGCCTTAAATTGACACACCAAGCTTCAAATGTAATTTTCAGGTGCATAACTTTCTACACAGTATCTAAATATCTGAACATAATATTGCAATGGATCCTCGATTTCCAATTATGTTTAAGTATAAAAGGATATGTTGTTAATTTTCCCTTTAAATTATTATAGCTTATGATACTCATAATGTTATGCATTGAGCTTTGAAAATTAAACTAAGATTTTTCCTTTGACTAGGTTGCATCATCGGCTGTTGGTCTATCACAAAGGGCATTAGATGAAGCTACAAAATATGCTTTTGAAAGAAAAACATTTGGCCGCCCCATAGCTGAGGTATTGCTTTTCTCAATTGTAGTGTATCATTCAAATTATGTTGCAGATAAAATTGGCATAAAATCAATGTTTAAATGTTTACCTTCATTTCCTTGGTAGATGACTAAATTATTGTGTTTGCAGTAGCAATTGAATTTTTAAATTAAATTTTCACAATGCTTGGTTAAATCTTTCACTCTGTATTTAATATAAATGTTATTCAATTTAGAAGGTACCAAATCTACAAGGGAGCAAGCTGCCCCATTGCAAACTTGTTAGTATTAAGATCGCTCCACACACTATGGAAAAACCAAGGCTTCACTAGATAGCGTTTTATACAGGCTGCTTCATTTGATCAAAATCTTTGGGATAAAAACGGATACATGTCGCCTAGCGACATCTATCGAATTTTGTGGTAACTAACATTATATACAAATCAGATAATAAAAGACAAAATTAAAATTTAATTTGTTGGCGACAATTTTACAATTTGGCATTCAATTCTATTTTATTATATTTTAACGTCATTTAATAGCTTGTTCGATTTGCTGGTTTATTCTGCATTTTAACGGCTTGTTTTAATTAGTTAGCGAATTATTTTCCATTTTAATTGATTCTAATTATAATTAAACTATGAAACGACACTGGCACCGCAGAGAGATAAATGGCGATTTTGGAACGATAGTTCCATCAAAACTTTTGATGAGTTTAGATTGTCAAATTAATTTATTTGGCGAGTTTTTTAACAAGAATTCTCACATTATTTCGCAGCTTTTTTTTCAGTTGGCCCATTATTTTACTTTCAAGTATTAAACGTATGTGTGAAATTAGAAACAAAAAAGGGAAGATTTCGGTGATTGGAAGTCTGGTTATCTTTCCCTATTGGCGTTAAATCTTTGTGGCCAATTTATGAGCGAGGGAAATACTTCCTTCGCAAACATAAACTAAAGAGCAACAAAATAAAGTAATTATCGCCAAAAATTTGGCAACCACACCAGATTCCCAATTATCGAAATATTATCAATGTGTGAAATTTAACATAAAAAGAACATTCCCTTTTAATGTTGTGTAAATGAAAAAAAAAATTTACATTTGGTCGTCGTAATATTGTAGTTTTGTTTATTTTTTTCGTACTTGTATTGCTCTTTAGTACTAAGCGATTATATATGCTCATTTCGTTGTTACTAAAGAAATTAATATGTTTTGTTGTCAATCGTCTTTCCGTTGAACACCAATCGCTTCATTGCAGGGCATTCATTCTGGGGCATCAAAAGGAAATGTCTCTGCGAATAGATTCGCCATTTATCGCTCTAATGGGTCAACGCTATCAAAATGAACATCTGAGCTTTTGCGTAGCAATTAAGATTGTGTGAGCAACAATAATGAAACTAAATAGTAAATAGAACAATCTTATTTCATTGCTACATTTTTATTTATCGGCAGCGAATTTAAGCGTATATTTTATTAATGCAGAGATGTCAAAATTGAACGCCATTGCTATATGTTGCTAATTCGAAGAAAGTAAACAATGAATGAATGTCGTATGACTGAATCATGAGTTGCGACCAACTTTACCTGAAAAGGGAATTTATTTCCCCTAAAAAGCGGTACTAATAAGGCCTTCGGCATCAATTCATCCTGTACTCCACTTCAGTAAACTATATCAATATTTTTTAACCCTTAAAGATAGGATGAACATCACTTTTTACAGCAGAAACAACGTGCTAATAAATGTAAACAAACATTTGGGTGGTCCTCATTCAGCGCTCTCTAGCTGGCAAATCTTTACCATTGATGTTTTGAGTAATGAAGCAGCCTGTATAAAACGCTATCTAGTGAAGCCTTGGGAAAAACCGAAGACATGCCTTGAAGGGACCTCAAAACAGGGTGGTTCTCCACATGCTATTGAATATACGAAAGCCAGCCTTAAAGCACTTCTATTTGTGTATTCGTGTAATGTGGTCCTGTGATGTGTGTCTGTGCTGCAGATGCTGTTCAGACGATGCTCTTGCTGTTGTTGACAAATTAACTGTATTAATAGCTATCAATATTTTACATTAGTAACCTATTTGCCTAGCCAATAAATAAAAGTTTGTTATTACTTAATGTGCCTCATTAATGACAATCTTAGTCTGAGGAGTTTTTATTTATCCCAATTAACAAAAAGGCAACCAAATAAATGTTATTAGTTTTCTATTTATGTATCCACAGGTTGTAATTACTAAATAAAATATCACTAAAAAGTTAATTTTTTACTAACCTCATTCTCAGATTTGTCTACATCAGAGCAAGATACTCAAGAAGTTTCTTGGTCATTTTAGAAACGTAACTTTCCACTTGTATCACAAACTTCTGTATGAAAGTAAACTTTTCATTTCTCAGCAAAAAATACTATTTTTTAAAAATTGTTTGTATTTTTCTGTCCTGACAATTCTAATCTACTGTTGAAGTCTTAAAGCTCTTGCTCTATTAAATTCTATAGCCCGTAGTGAATGTTTCTATAACGTTTCTCTTTTTCAGCACCAAGCTGTACAGTTTCTGCTTGCAGAAATGGCAATAGGAATAGAAGTTTCCAGAATGGCTTGGATGAAAGCTGCATGGCAGACAGATAATGGAGAGCGCAACACATACTTTGCTTCCATTGCCAAAGCTCTTGCTGGGGATGTTGCCAACAAATGTGCTGCAGATGCTGTTCAGGTATGTAGAGTCTTGGAGTCGTTATTCTTCTTCAAATATTATTTTATTTCTAGCAGAAGCTCATTGACTCGAGTGTGCATGCATTGCACATTTAACACAGACTCCTGAAGAAAGGTAAATCAAAGAGTAAGAATTAAAAATACATAAAAGTAAACAGTAACTAGGTAAAATGTTAAAAAAGATAAGTAAAAACATAAAATGCAAAAGGCAAATTTAATAACTCGAATCGTAAAATTTAAACATGTTTTTTTTTAATGTATTTCCAATCGCAAGTAAAAAAAGACAACTAATCACAGAAAACAAAGAACAAAAAGAAAAAAGGGAAAACAGAAAATCTGTATACTTGGGCAGCTCTCGCCACCCAATAGCGCTCCCAAATTGGAACCTGTGGAAGAGCAAGGCATTTTCATAGGTGAAGCATGACCCTGTCCTTTTTCAGGCCACATAGAGAGTAAAGAGAGTCGGATGTGACACCGATGCGGTGAAGATGTTTTCGTAGGCAGTCATGTCCTGAAATGAGGAATATTGCCACAGATCTGTTTCGATATTTTACGAATTTCTTTGATCCATGGCTTATGTCATGCCAGAATTGTAGATCATTTTGCGGTATGATACGTTGCCCAAGGTATACCAGGTTTTGGTAGATCTATTACGTACCCCAAATCTAAACATGTAAAAACCAATCAAACGGTAGTTCTAAAAGCTTGTCCCTGGCCATCCAGTATCTGTCGTAAATAGGGATGCACCGATAAGCAAATTGGCCGATTACCGATTACCGATTAATCGGTTGTTGATAATCGGCCGATTAATCGGCTGAGCCGATTAATTGATAAGGATAATTGTTTCTCTACTACCAATTCTACCATCACTGGTTTTTTTATCTCTCATGCAATTCCAAGTTTAGAACTAGTAAGTAATTTATTTCTGGGAGATGAATTTTTTTTCCATTTTCCTAGTTTTCACAAAATAATTTCAATATTTTATCAAATTTCTTAGAACCAATTTTCATATTAGTGTCAATAATATTATTAACGCATTGTTAGGTATGTTAATTGGAAATAAAATTTATAAAAAAAAAGAGGGGAGGGGGAGTGTGTGGTGAACACTCCAATTTAGGAGTACTTTTAATTCATATATTTTAGTATTTAGTTGCAATTTAATGCAATACTTTTATTCTTTGAAAATTAGAGGTTATCTGAAAGCACTGTGCTAAGGAGAAACTATAGCCACATGAAAAATGTTGCATCATTGTCTATGCATACATGTATTTATTCAAAGTAGGAGAATTAATTAAAAAAAACCTTTTTTTCAATTGTGAGGATTATTATTACTGTTAATAAAATTATTCATCATAGTTTCCTAGTGAAGGTATACTTTGAAAAATAATATTTGAAAAATATTTTTTCGACCGATTAATCGGCCCGATTTTGCCGATTATTAATAATCGGCAAAGTGGCCGATTATGGCCGATTAATCGGTACTGCCGATTAATCGGTGCATCCCTACTGAGTATCTATGTCTGCTTCTTTCCCTTGAGTAGGGGTGCACAACCTTTTTCAGTGAAGGGCCACATGCGTAACCGGAGCTCTATTGGAGGGCCGCATGCAAGCTCATCATTTGGAGGGCTCATGAAGGGTAATTACCTCCCCCCCCCTCTTGCAGGTTTTGAGAAAATGTCACATGTAGGAAAAAAAACTTAGATATATTTTGTCATTTAATCTGCATTGAGTACATATCTTTTGCCTTATCCCCAGGAAAATTTAAAAAATGATGAGCCTGGCAACTTGCACCAGTATTTTGTTGATGTTAATAAATGTAAGGAAAATTGTAATACTGAAATATTGAATCTTTCATTAAATGATTTCTTGAGAGAAAATACTAATTTTATTAAAACACAAAACTGCGAAATATTTCATATCTATGATTCACAGTAAAATGGTAAACCTTTGTCAGTGAAGAAAAGTATTGAGCTTCTGATGCTAAGCAGTCTTTTGCAGAGGCTGAAAACATTGCAGGTTTTGAAAAAGTCGTTACATGCCTGCAATATTTTTGCAACTTCGTGCTTTAATAATGTTGAACCTTATCATTTATTAAAACTAAGAAATTAAATATTTTATTCAGCAATACAAAATCAATATGTAGTTCTAGCACAATAAGATCCAAAAAGTACTGTTGAGAAAACTGCCATCAGTGCAAAAGCAACTTGGCTGCAGTGCAAAGACAAAATTCTACCATTGGCTGGATATGGTATGAATGTAGGGATGCACCGATAAGCAAATTCGGCAGAGCCGATTAATGTTTGGGTTTATTATTTTTAATATTACCAATTTCACCCTCGCTGTTTTTCCCTTTCTAAAACAATTCCGATTTTCAGAAATGGTTACTTATTTATTTCAAAGATGTTTTTCTCCATTTTTCCATGGTAAATAAAATTACATTAACACACTAGATACAATAGTTATTAAAACAGATGGGGGGGGGGGGTGATGAGCATTTTAATTTAGGGTGTTCTTAATTTGTTTATTTTTCAACTATAAGTAGCCATTTAATTCAAGACTTTTGTTCTTTGAAAATTAGAGGTTATTTAAAAGCAATTAGCTAAAGAGAAAAATATCGAGCCATGAAAAATGTTGCAACATTGTCTACAAGTGTAGATTTATTCAGAATAAGAATATTAAATTATTAAATCATTTATATCAACTGAGAGGCAACTTATTATTATTATTATTAATATTTTGTATTTCATTCTTTGCATTATTTGTTTTGTTTTTACTCGATACACTTTCGTAAAACGTGTAATTCTTGTGTTTTTAGAAAATTATTTATTTCTTGTTTATAAATTTATCCATCGTAATATTGTATTCAAATATCGTTAAATTAATTTTATTTAAAATATCTTTTCCGCCGGTTAATCAGCAAAGTTTGATTGATTATGAATGAAATGAAATATTCATGTTTTTGAATTCCAACTTAAAATTTCAGGAATTTGCAGAGAGTTATCTTTTAATAATCCAATTAGTTTTACGTTTTCCATGAACTATTTTTTTTGTTTTTACTCTGCACACACTTTCATACTGTATGTTATAGAAAGGATTTCAGAAAAATTACATTTATTTACTGTTAATGAAACAATTTATCATAGTTTCTTGGTGAAGGTATACTTTAAAAGATTCTCTAAAAATTTTAAAAAATCGCCGATTAATCGGCAAGATTTTGCCGATTATTAATAATCGGCAAAGTGGCCGATTATGGCCGATTAATCGGTACTGCCGATTAATCGGTGCATCCCTAGTCGTAAATATTTCCATAGATTGCAGGACACTCTCTAAGATGTAAAGCATCTATTGCAGAGTCTCTCTTGCATAGCAGACAATTTGGTGAAGAAAAGATATTGAACTTGAATAGGTGTGCACTGCAGCCAGGCAGTCATGCCTGGTCTCAAGATTAAACCAATGCAGCCCACGTAAATAATCTCTCTCCATGTAGTTGTGTTCTGCATCTGCAGTGCATTTACCAGGGTGCACCACGAGGAGGCCCACTACATTACAGCTCCTTGAATTCAATGTGTGAAATATTGATTTGCTTCTCACAGTATTAAAAATAGATGAAAACAGGGCTTTCAAAAACAAATGTTGCTACAAAATCTGTCCGATAAAAATGCGCTTTTGACTTGTAGGTGCCACAAATAAATGCTCATTTCACTTGTTATGATTCTTAATATTTTATATTTTTGGTTTAAAAGTGATGCATTTACCATATGCGTTTAGTTGCACAAACAAAATGTTTTTTCATTGTAACTTCAGATGAAAGCGAGGCTCTTCTCCAAGATATGTTTAGGCTCAATACTTTGAGGGGAGAAATATTTTTCACTAAATTTTAACATTTTCTGTATTTATTTCAAATTATATGTAAAGTCTATTTTAAATAGAACAGTTTAAAGTTAACTCTATTAAACGTTTTTAGCTATTTGTTTCTGTCAAAGTAGTTGGAAATTTGTTAAAATATTAAAAAAATTTTAATCAAAAATGTAACAATTTCTGACTAAGTTCTGTCATCAGCAATGTATGCCAAAACATTCATCAAGAAAAAAAGTAATTAAGAAAAGCACCAATTTAAAGAATAATCTTTAATATTTTCTTTATTTAACGCTATAATTGAATTCACAGAGCAGCTACACAATGTCAAAATCATTTAATTTATGGGTAATCTTTCTGGTACAAGCGTAACCTCGGGTATCAAATTGTTATTGAATAACCCTACAAATTTTTCTTTACATATTTCTGGAAAAATTTTTAGCAATTTTCAGATTCTTGTTGTTATTTTTCGAAACAATATTCTTATTTTTGTTACTTTTTGGAAAAGGCAGTCAAGTTCACTGGATGAAATTGCAATCACAGAAGTAACATATTCATTAAAACACTTCACATGAGAAAATGCTCTAAAAGTCTTTTCATCATATCTGGACCTGATGCGATGAATCTTCATATCACATTAGTAGCAGAAAAGGAATCTTTGTTGGTTGGTTTTAGTAAGATTAGCAGATCTCTTCTTCATCCTTTACAGAAATTGGATTGCCTGTGGTGATTTGAGACAGAATTATGTGGTTTTCTAACTGACCACACACTGCAACTTCTTCGTCAACAATAAGGAAGTCTTAGCATTCCATTTCAGTCAGATTTATCAGTTCAAAAAGTCGTTCCCTATCTTTCCTTGACGTACTCCTTTCAATTACATCGTTTATGTCACAAGTGGCATCCTCTTTGTTCTTCACAAACCCAGCTTTCTTAACCTTTTGGATCTGCGCTGTTCATATGGAAATTTTTCTTTCGACCCAGGTAGTACGACAGTTGAACCGCAGATTTCTTTTCCATTGAAAAGAGAAGGTATAAACTGTCGTACTAGACGTATGAAACCTTGAAATAATCCCCGGCTTCTAAGGGTTCGAGTGAAAATTTCAACTCCATCCTCAAAAAAAAAAGACACATGCTGCCGTGCTAAGCGCAAAAGTGATATCTGCAGTCGAGCTCAAACTGAGAAAACACTCTTTAAAGTTTTGCGCCACCATGTATTTGATTCCGATGACACTTTTTGAGAATTTTTTTAAAAATATTTCCCGTTCTCAATTGACCATATAATTTTGTATTTAGGTAAAATACGTCACAAAGAGCCACCTGGTGGCGATAACTCAATTTTGTTAAAAAGTGCAGATACGACTTTTGTGCTTAGCACGGCAGTATGGTACAACATGTGTATCGCCCGGTTCCTAAAGGTTAAAGTAATTTGCAATGGTGAAGGAAGGTACACCCTTGGATGCTTTTTCAGTCTTTCGCATTGTTTCTTATATGTTTACTCCAGAACAGGGTTTAAAAAAAAGTTTTTCTTTTTTTTGAAAGAGTCCAGCCCACCTGGGTTTTTGATCAAAACCAGGATTTGTTCAGGTTTTTGATTAAAAAACGCGGGTTTTTTCGGGTTTTTTTTTCAAGAATCATTTTACTATTATTCTTTATCCAAACATTGTGCACCTACTTTTACTTTGTATAGAACCAGGGGAGTCTTAAAGAGACTGTGACCTCCTGAAATATTCTTATTCTGCAAATTTGTAAACAGCATTGTAATGTTGAATTTTTTATATTGATATTAAATTGAATATATGGATCGGAAGAATTATTTTTATCATCTAAGTTTTCTAAAGAGAAAATCAAATGGTGTGAAATTCACATTAGTTTTATTTCTAACACCTAATAAGTTGTCAGGAAAGCAAGATGGCAATTTCTGTAGAGTACTGACCAAGATTAAATATTTTAACAAACTAAATATTTTAACAGAATTGATTAAACCAATTTCTAGTCCTAGTATTTATCAAAATATTGTACAAATTTAGTTTGTTTTTAAAATAAATGTTTTCAATGTGCAGTAAATTTTGAAAACCCACTTCACCGACATAGTGGGTTTTTTCCTGCTGGGCCCGCTTTAGCGAACCCTTCTCCAGAAGATTTTACTCCTCCTTCAATTTTAACCAAAAAGTTTTTTTACAACATGATGGTGATATTTCATCTTAAAGCTGTGAGTTCTTCCTTGATCAAGAGGTTGTAATTTTGATGTTGTGTTTGGGGGAAGAACTCCAAGTAATCCAATAGTGGTATGATTCTGTGGCCTATGAGCTGTAAGCAAACAGCAGTTTTCCATTGTTCTCTTTTCATGAGAAGATCAGAGAACAGCATCATTAACTTTTATGATTAGGATCGTAAGTGAAAGGGAAAAGTTTTACGGTAGAAAAATACTTTGTTCTTACTGATTTCCAATCTCTTGCTGCAGTAACCAGTCCCATTCATGTTTGTTCCCAAATGTTCTTTACTCCTCTTGCCTCCTGTACAGACTTCTTTTGTGTTCAGACCCGAAAAAAACTATACTTCAAAATAATTATTAAATTCGAAACAAAGAATGACAGGTTGTGGTGATCCCGGAATACTCCAGTGCGGCTCACGTTTTGGCAACTGTGAATTATCTGAAAATGGACTTTCACTTACCCAAAAATTTGTTGAAAAAACTCACACATAACTTAGATTGCCAGCTTGTTGTATTTTATTGATAAAGATTTCATATTGCTGACCCTGGGAGCCCCACTTGCAGGCACAAGATCATGAATTGCAATATTATCGAAAACTTCATAGTGCAGTCTTCTACATTGGGCATTGACATTGGTACCAACATGTCTGTGTGTTTTTCTTGGAAGGCCAACATCAAAACCTGTTTCATCATATGCCTCTTGAAAAAGATTTCTTACACATTTCCCAACATTTTGAGTTTATGTAAATGTCTGTCTGCAGTAAGTGATGTCAAGAGACGAATTCTGAAGGGCATTGAAAAAAAAAATCAGTGAGAGTAAATATACTCTTAAAATTTCAGAGTGAAAAAAAAACTCAAAGTTTACTAAGCTTGTCAAATGTCCCTGAATAAGAGAAAGAGTGTCGGAATCTATCTCTGATTGGTGTTCTAACATTGAAAGAAAAACTTGACAGAGCTCAGACTTTTCCCTGTAGACAGTATTAACAAGTTTTGGATAGTAATTCGATCTTGTTGGGAAAACATGAGGCAAGCATCTACCTAGAAATCCATCTAAAAACTTAGTCCCTTTTGAGGACCTACAAAAAAATGCTGCAAGTCTACTAAGTGCTGTGAAAAATATACCACATTCGAGAATAGTGGATGCACTTTTGTACAGTGCTTAATTTAAGCAACGGGTATAGCAATGAACAAAACGAAGATGCCATCACTGCAGATCATAGCTTTGTGCCACGATTTTTCACCGCGGTTTGAAAAATCTTGAATATGTTTCAATATAAGTTAAGAAACACGTTGCCGTCCTGTCCTCGCTTAAGTCTTGAAAGCACGCAAACCACTCTACCACTCTTCCTTTAGTCGTATATCGATATACAAGAGAAAACTGGGATTTATTGGAAAGGTCGGTTGTCTCATCAGCTAAAATAGCTAAAAAATCAGATGTTTCTAATTGCTGCTTACTTTCCTTCTTCAGTGCACTAGCAACAGATTCAATTAAATCATTCCGAATTCATTTGGAACTGCCTTTAGACTGCAGAAGAACTCGAATGATTTTTTTGAAGGGGGTCATACTGGGCTGTATATTCCAAAAGTTCTAAATGGAAGCTGTAATTTTGCAAGCCCTCTGCTAACGATTGCAGAAAGTGAATTAGTCCGTTTCCATAGTAATCAAGAGGCACAGACATTTTTGCGGGAGCTTTTCTCGTGATGGACAGAAATTACAGCTTCTTCAAGTTAGGCTTAGTGTTTCTTAAAAATTCTATCATTTTTTTCTACAAAACATGAAAAAGAACTGTTATGTATCAAACAATCTAAGTTGAATACATTGCTCTTATTTACTACAACCTGATTTCCTCTTTCATGATCTTTGTTGTTGTAGTAAAGAAAAATTGGATACATGGTAGCCGTGGAATTGTTTTAACCCTTTAACTGTCAAGTTATTTTGATTTTTAACACTTTTCCAAGCACAAACCCGAGAAACAGTCAGGTTTGACAAAGAGATGAAGCCGAAATAAAAGTCTCCCGATATATATTCGGGTATAACAATACGATGCACTCAAAAAAAAAAAAAAAAATTACCGAGTAATACTCGGGCGTGACATTTTCGAAAACCAGCTGTGCCCGAGACTATCTCAGGCATGACAGTTAAAAGTTTAATGAAACCCTTTTGCTTCATCTTGCGAAGTAAATGAATAATTTTCTGCTAAGTCACATGTTTCTACAGTATCATTTCCTCCCAATTTTTACTTTTCAGAAAACAAAAACTGTTATTGTTGTTTCCCTAGTCACTACAAATCATGTCTTTTTGAATGCACTGATTACAAAACAGTTGAACGAATTCTTCCGCTGGATTACATATTTTTAAAAAAATTGCAGTGGTCAACTATAATCCATTGTTTATAAGTTATTGAATCAACTATTTTTCTTCAAAGAATTTGATTAAGGCTTTCTTAAAATTATCCATTTTTGTGCAGTAGTTGTTGAAAAAGCATAACTGTGTCAGTGTATTACACATAATTTTTGCCACACATTTTTTGTAACTATTAAGGGTATATTTGACATTTGACACCCTGAGGTCCCCCGCACCTACCGTTTCAGACTGTGGTAGTAATGTAACCTCAAAGTTTTACCACCAGCAATCAATAGTTTAATGTTCTGATTCACTGTGCTAATACACTGAATGAGTGCCAATAGCACCACCAATATTAGTTTTGGACTTTAGCTCAACAAATTTTGGAACACCACTTTTCAAATTTGAGAACTTAGTTTTAAAAAGGCTGTAGACTTCACATAATTTTCCCGCTGAAAATCTTTTTTTTTTTTTTTTTTTGTATATGAATCGGCTTACCTGGGGCATCTTTACCTGAAGAGACAATCTTTTTTACCAGATATTTGCCTACTCACTTTTCATCACTTTGATGGAACTCTTCCCCTGGTTTTGGATTTAGAGTTGATAACATACCCTCTTCTTCTTCTTTTTTTTTTTGTTTTTCCTGCAATGTTATTGCTTACATCAAATTCTTGTTTAATGCTCTCACATGATTAATTTTTTGGTAAAATTGTCTAAATTTGCAATCTTTCCCTTTTACTCGCAATCACTCATTTATTTTCCAGCTGATCAAGAATATCTGTTTGTGCACCTATAGTTACACATACTATCTTGGACACATACTTGGGAGTGGCTACTTAAGACTGTCTCTGATGGAGAGTCAATATCAGCATTTTCAATAAGTCCAGATTTTTGGAAAGAGTTCTTAGTTGCAGTTTGCGATACATTACATCACACACTCCAGGGTCCCCCGTACCTACCACAACTCGTAGTTTCACCGGGATAGAGTAATGAAGAGCACTCTCTTCTTTTTTGAACCAGACCAAGGGCCGAGCAAACCCTGGCCCAGCACCCCCAGAGGTATCGTTTCTTGTGGAGGACTTTGTGACCACGACATTTTTAATGTCCCCCAGCCACCATTAATCAAGACGGTGGATCTTTGATCAGCTGGGATCGAACCCAGGACCCTCCGGTCACGAATCCGACACCATACCGATCGGGCTACCATGGCCCTAGTTTGGGATATAGCTGCCAAGCACTTCTCATCCATTCAGTCACCTCGGCATAAGATGCTCGATGCATTTTCCCGTCTTTCATTAAGGAATGCAATGCCCTCCAACATCCATTTTTCTCAGAATTCTCTAACCATGATTTTAAAGGAGCAATGTACTCCTATATCCAATGGTTGCAAAGTTTTAGTCAGACCCTCTGTGAAAATGGGAAGTTTTATTGATAACAGAGGAGAATCTTGTGCCTTAAAAATTAGCAAAAAACTCTTTGTTTTTGTAGCTGGTCACCAATGTAGCCGCATGCTGGCTTGTGAATGTTCATTAGCAGGGACGTACAGTGAATAACTTAAAACAACATTTATTAACATAAATACAAAATGAAAATGAAAAGTTAAAATTGGCATAGTGCTGCAGCCGGCACAGTAGGTTACGTAACGTAAGATAACTGTAACGTAAGCAAACTGCTCCCTTTTTTGTGGCTGCCTTAAAGTTGTTGCCTTAAAGCATTGCCACCCGCTTGGTGGTGTTACAATTCTGTTAAAAAAAACATTATGCAAATCAAAGGTTAAATATCAGCAGTACACCACAATACTCCTGAGTCTCCAACAGCTCAGGGAGAGACGAACCTGTCAAGGAAGCGAACTTTTAGTAAACCGAACCATAAGAGAAGTGGTGTGTAGTTTAATTTAAAAAATATAATTTTATCTAAAGAAGACATCGTACAAATATTATAGTGGCAATGTAAATGAACAAGGTTACATGCTAGACTAGAAAGCTCCTCATTCTAACTGAACTCAAAAAGCTTGGTATGTTCCCCTGGTATAAATGATAAATAAAATAATTATATTCCAAGGCTCTTTTCAAAATGATGGAGCATTTAGACCACCAACAATCCATGAAAGCCTCAGCTCTAATCTATGTGTTGCATTTTAAGGACTCGTAACACAAATCCCTAGATACTTCAAGTTAAGACTTATAACACTAGAGAGGCAAAACTTCTCTGACAATGTTTAATAAGCATTGCTGATGATATTATTTGATCAAGGGAACTGGGCCATTAACCCCTTCCTTCTCGCTCCCGTAAAAATGACGGGGTGAAGTTTCGTCCTCTATTTCTCGCGCCCGTGATATTTCCGGGCTGAAGTGTTCAAAAATAATGCGCGAAAAATAATAAAACAATCTATTTCTTATGCCCGGAATCATGTTTTATTTCTCAATATGTACACCAGATGGCTGCACTAGTCTATTTGCAACGTTTTTAGAGATAGTTAACGTTTTTAGAGATAGTAACTCGGTACTATTGTCCTGATTGTGATGTTGGCCTTTGTATAGCATGCTTTGAAATTTATCACACAAGAAAAAATTACTAGTATTTATTTAAATTATGCGTAAATGCAATAAAATTCTCTTTGAATGTTTCAATCACATATTTTTTATTTTCTCTCTTTGTTGGAAAACAAACATTCAGTTATAATAACCCTGAATGTTGGCTTTCCCGTTTTTTATTTATTTTTTAATTTCAAGCTAAAAATTAAAAATGAATGCAAATATTGTATATACACTCAGTTTTATATAATTTTTTTGAATAAAAAAAATAGGCACTTTTATGACCATTTTCTTCAAAATTATGCGAGCATTAAGGGGTTAAGCACAGTTTTCTTCACGTTAGAGTGTAATTGCCTTCAATATGTTTTGTGATTGATCGCATTTTTAATAGTTTTAGTTATTTATATAATGATAATTTTTATAATTTCAGATCTTTGGTGGAAATGGCTTCAATAGTGAATACCCTGTAGAAAAGTTAATGAGAGATGCCAAGATATTTCAGGTAAACATTTGTAAACTAAATATACACTGGCAGGTCAATGATTATTATTTTCAAAATATTTGGCAACAAGTAACTATATATATATTGTGCTAAGTTAAGCACTCATGCTGCAATCATGAATGGAAAAGAAATCTTTCATTGATGGCCACTCATGGATTTAAAAAAAAATTTGTTATATATTCTATATTGTGCAGTAACTGGGGCTGCTACCTTTTAACCAGGCCTGAAAAAAATGGATCTTTTGTGCCTTGCCGTTGTGCATTGTAATCTTAAGGCTTCACACTAACAGGTTGGGTGTTGGCAGTGCTGTAGTTGTAAAATAATAAAATTAGAGGGAATGTGTTCTCTTTTAAGGCTCTGTTTGACGGTAAGTGGTGGATTTACCATGTTGCAAGGGCCCCTGAAAGATGATCCTAATCCATGTTTCTCAAACTTTTATTTCAAAAGTGATAGCCGATGGGGCTCCCCAAAATACAATGAAACAATCTCCAAACCTGTCATCCCATCACTGTTGATTTTTTTTTCAGGTCAAAAAAAGGGCAGTTTAAGATTATTATTCCAGAGGTATCTTCAAAGGCAGGCATTTATTTTTGAACTAAAAAGTGTCTTGAAACCAATTTGTATTATTTTTATAATAAGCTGAATATTTCAGAGAATACTTTCTCTCAAACTAAGGCAATGGTAGGTGGAGAAAAGGTAGAAACGTATCTAAAAGATTTGCATGCAGCACATTTACCAATTGAGAATGAGAAGTGTGATTTTTATTTAAATGCAGAAAAGGGCCATCAAGGTGATTTGCACTAAAATTTGATGACTTATGTATTATGATTTATTAAATTATGTAGGAGACTTTTGCCTGAATTAAGAATTATTTTTGTTCAACACATGAAAAATTATTGTAGATTGTTATATTGTATTCAATCGGATCTTATATGCTTAGTACCCAAGTAGCATCAACTCATCGGATTTTGCTCGGTCGATCATAGAACTCATTGTAAACTGATCCCGTAACGCACAATGACATCGTTCCTATCAGTATCCGAGCACGGTTTTCGATGAGCTACTTTTCATCGAAAAGCGATATCCTTCCGATCAACCTTCCCGATAAAAATAAGCAGAGCATTCAAAATTGATACTAAATTTATCGGCACGGGACTCCACTGCTCGTAAATTGCTCCAAATCTCATCGGATTCTGTTTGGCCGGTGAGACATATTGGAGCAATTTCTGATGAGAACTCATCGAATCCGATCATCGGCTGATGAGATTATGCTGCTGGGGTATTTACTTTTATCAATATAATTAGTGCAGTATTTTTCCAACTTTTAATGTCATTTTTTATTTTATTTTCTAATTTCAGATTTATGAAGGCACTGCTCAAATACAAAGAGTCATCATTGCAAGAGAACATTTTAATATGTTTAAGCAGTTTAATGCTTGAAGCGTTAAATGTAGTTTTATTGTGAGTTAACTGTTGTTGCTTATGTAATTAAGTTCTACATAATCTACAAGCATATGTTCAGATGATTGTTCAATCTGCTATAAATAATTCTGAAACACTGTAATTGTGCCTTAATAAATCTTTTTTTTTAATTTAACGTGTCTTAGTTTTTTATTCTCTTCTTCCATGCTAAGACAAAGTTCAAAGTAAATTTATATAGCAATGTTATGAACGTTAAAATTATATTAGTTTCTCATTGATTATAAATAGATTTATTTTTATTTATTCTTAACCCATTAATGCCTACCGTCCCTTTTTAGGGACTTCCAAAAGTGTCTGAATTGACCAAAAATGAACATTTCAACCAGATAATAGTGTTCAATTAATTCTTTGGTATTGTTTCAATTCATTATTAACAGATTGTAGCACATAACCAATGAAAAGTGTGTTCTGTAGCCGTGTAACCAGTATACAAAATATCTTTGGGAAAATATTGTCAGACATTAATGGGTTAAGTTAAACTGCAAAAAGATGGTGGGTCGACTGGAAGCAGAAGCAGGCCACTTCATTTAAAAAGGGATTGGATCTGCGAGAACGCAGCTTTCAATTTTAGTTTTCTAAATTGCCTAAACTCTAGATCTACAATTTCATTGATTTAAATTGTTTTTTCAATAGGATAGGAAGAGCTACTATTTGTATTTCATAAATGTGTATGTATTTAAAGTTATACCATGTTTCGAAACTCATCCAACAGATTAAATTAAAAACAAGAGCACATACAAGATAAAAAAGAAATTTAATGATGATAATTAAGTGCAATGCTAAAGTGAAAATAAGGTCTGAACATTACAAATATTCTTTTTATACATACTTATAGTTCAAAAATTGAATTTGATAAGGATCATATGCATTGAAATTTAAGAAAAATACACTTTTTGGCACAAAGAGCTTTACAAAAATACAATTTTCATCAACTTGAATGAAATTGTAATAGGAACCTACAATATTGAATAACTACGAACAGTTTTAAACACTTAATTGTCTTATCTGGCATTTGTATTTTAAAGTTACCTCCCTCCACCCCTATTGCTTATGAATGCCAATGCAAGCTTTCTTTTCAAAGATAAAATATTGCGTGCTATGCTACATTTTCATGTAGCAAATAACATTAGAAACATTTAAATTTTAAAATAGTTTTTTTTTCAGTACACATTTTGAATTTTTTCGATAAGAATTTGAAAACTGGGTACATTTCTAATTTCATGTCATTTTTCTGAGAAAAAAATCTCCAAATGTGGCGCCAGTGTTTAAGAAACATGACTAGAGCTGATATAAACCAGACTGACCTAATTTACCATTTTGTTTCAAACATAAATGAGTGTTCTACATTATTTAGTATGCTTAAGAGTTTGGCATCTTTCTGGTATCAGTTACCGTTGATACTTTTGTTAGCTTAGCTTTTGTAGTTTAAATACTAAATGTTAATGCATTTCAATAATATAGTTACAATGCATTACTTTTTGCGCACAAAATAGAAAATTTACTGTATTCACTTATAGAAACTACAAAAAGATTTATCAGGATTGGTAGCACATAGTTACTGTAAATTTAACGAGTCAAGTTAGGCAACACTCAAAGTAGAAAACAAAAATGCCTATTGAGCTAGTAAGGATTATAGCAGCCATAAACACGCCTGTCGTCATTTGAAGAGCTTTTCTGATATACAGATCTTAGGATGAATAGAGCCATTCCACAAAAAAGCTGCCATCTTGTCCCGAACGTGACGCACAAGTTTCATTAAAAAGTAGTGATTTAAAAGGGTAACGAACAAAACTCTGAAGGTTTAGAATTCACAAACCAATGTGAGATTTCTGAGGTAAACTTAAAAGTAGCATTTAAAATTCCTACTTTTTAACTGATTTTATGAGCGTCACGTGCGAGACAAAATGGCGGCGTTTCGTGGAATGGCCCATACTAAATGGAATCAGTGCTTGAAAACTAGTTATCTCCTTCAGTAAAACTCAGAAAATGACAGTTTTTTTATATGTCCTTTTTCGCTTAGCAAGGCAGAATACTGCTTTTATCATTTGAAGGGCCAGGGGGAAGAAAGATGAAAGTGACCAAAAAGCGATTTCGAGAAAAACGAAGAACAAAATTTGATTTCTCGTAACTCCCTTTGTAGTTAGTAGAGTTTTCATGCACATTTCCGTCGACTCTCATTTTTTTTTCTCCCTTGTTGTTCTACCATATGATATTACTCCTTCATAGTCCCTAGGTATCGCTAACATCTCAAAATTGACGAAAAAGTGACTTTCATCTTTTTTCCCCCTGGCCCTCATTTGAATTGGGATTTCGCCTACGGTTGTGTTTTTACTGTTACATATGGATAACAAAAAACAATACTAAACAGTTCTGCCAAAAAATAAGTAAGCTTAACACATTAAAGAGTTTCACAAATATCTGCAGTAAACAAATAACATTAAACCAAAAAAAAATCTTCAGGCATTCTGAAATAAATGAAGATTTTGATTGAAATAAAATATTTAAATATACTGAAAAGAAGAGAGGAAAATGAAACAATAGATGTCTGGTGTTTAATTTATTACAGCTTCTTCGTCAGCTGCAGTTACTCTTCGATTTTGCGCTCTTCTGGACGGAATTTGCAGCCCTTGTTCTGCTTCCTCTGGCGCCGGTGATGGCGGCTCACTGAAAAATGTTCAATATTTTGACATGTTCTACAAAACTCGAGGTTTTTTGCAGCCTAAATTGGTAATTATTTCAAACTAGAGAACTATTACTCTATGCTGACTTTTATTTGGTTGAAATAAAAATCTTGCTAGATATTGTGAGAGATAAAATCTGTCGAATATTAAACAAAACTACCTGCAATCTTTTTGTTTAACTCTTTGGACGGAATGATATTTTTTTCAGGAGCTTTCTGAGAGGGGTAAAAAGCTTTTGCATGGTGTTTCACTTATTTCTAAGCAGTTTTTTTGGGGGGGAGGGGGGTGATTTTACTCATTTCGAAGTTTTTTTTTAAATTTTTTGATAAGGCATTGAGATTGTAACTAGTTAATCATAATAAAAATGATTGTCAGAAAGAGAATTGGTTACTAGATCAAGCTTCGAAAAATACCAACTAAGTACGTACATTTTGTTGTGAAAAATGTAAAGAGAATATAAAGAAATGGTTACTATTTAAGAAAGTTATGCACAACTGCTGGACAGAAAAATTAAAAGACACTGGGGTATTTCAAAAGCAAATTTGAAAGAAAAGGAAAGGTAATTTTAATTAAATCCAATAACCAGTCTATTAAAAAATAGTAAAATTTGAAAATAACTCGGCAAAATATTGATATGAAATCACATTTTAGAAATGCAAAAACAAAACATGTATAAAGCAATTGTTAATTTGAATAATCTGATGACAGTTATTATAGTATGAGATGAACTGAAAATGTTTCTCACACTTTTATTCTCCATAAGTATTAGAAATGTCAATACAGTCATTAGAACAAAAAAAAAAAAAAAAAAAACAGCAAGTGAGAATATGCCCGATAATTATTGCAAAGAAATGCAACAATTGTTAAAATATTTTTCCATTGAATGTTGTTCCTTTAGGAGATCGGTTTTCTTTCTCAAATTTAGTGTCGTCCTTTGTCTTCGTTTTGTTATAGTAAGTGTTTTTCATGTGTTTCTAAAATTTTTCTACAACTGTTCCTTTTAGCTGTTTTTTAATTTAAAACTTCGTTTATGTTTTATTTTCGGCAAACCGTTCCAAATTCCAGAAGTTTTTTGTCCTTTCATCTTCAAAAAGCTTTACATTTTTGGCACGTTTTCCCTTTTTAACAAACGTCTGGCGCAGTATAGACTGCTAAGGCTGTTGCGCCAATAAATTCAGTCAAACCAACCAACCATCCATTGAATGTTTCCTAAATCTGCTATTCATTCCTTAGAGGATGTATATGGTGACCATATACAAACGACCACACTCAAAAGTTACAGTGCGTACCGAAATGATAGGTCCACCCGCGTTTTTCAAAATTTCGACTCTTAATCGAGAATAGGAAGCACTTTTTTGAATGGAGACACTTAATCATTAATCGTAATAACTATATATGATGAAATTTCTTTAAAATTAATCATTCCTTTTTATTTTATTCAAATCTTCATTTTCAGACCGTTTCAAAAATATAAGTCCACCTTCAGAAATTTTGAACCAATCACGCTTATTTCCAAAAAAAATTGCATAAATACCGTTGGGTAGTCTCACTGCTTGATTATGCTACCTGCTAATCCCGCAGTAGGTATATTTAAACAGATTTGAGTGTCACGTTGTAATCAAACAAAATGGGTTGTCGTTGTAGTCTTTCGCTGGTCGAGCAGGGGAAAATTGATGCATTTAAAATGTGTGCAAAATCGATTAGAAAAACAGGTAAGGTTTCAAACAGATCGCATAACGTTGTAAGCAATTTTTTGCGACTTAGAAATGCTTATGGCAGTAAAGAATCTTCTGGCCGCCCATCAAAAGTGGCACCCTGACAAAGAAGGACTATCGTAAATTACTTAAAATCTGTAAATATGAGCTTGTCCACTTTGGCCAGACAACAAGACACGTCAACATCAAAATCTACAGTTCATAGAGTGGTAAAGAAGTTGAGCAATTTAGTTTACTTGTAGGGGAAGGCGGCTCCGAAATTGACTAAAAAGCACAAAGAAAAGAGATTGAAATATGCACAGGAAGTGATGCCCTGGAAACAAGATTGGCATCGAGTGATATTCAATGATGATTAGAAATTCAACCTGGATGGTCCAGAGTACTGGCAGATTACTGGCACGATCTGCGTAACGATAGACAGATATTCTCTCTGAAGCAAGCTGGTGGTAGTTCCGTTATGGTCTGGGCCGGATTCGGAGGTGCAGGAGAAACCAATATAGCATTTATACACATTCGCTTGGATGCTGTAGACTATCAACAGCTGCTTGAACAATATTTTCTTCCACAATCAGAGCACATCGGGGACCCATTCTTCATCTTCCAACAGGATGATGTTTCTGTGTGCACTGCAAAGTCCACTTTCGAATGTCTTATGGATACTGCTGTACATTTGTCAATTGTACTTGTTGTCCCGACCTAAATACGGTAAAAAACATGTGGGGTACACTCGCAAGACCGGTGTTTGCAGGCAGAGGGCAGTACAACAGTACAGCAGACTTGAAAACGGCTATCTCCTCCGAATGGTCTAAAAAATTGACACAAATTGTTTGCAAATACTTGTAGAAACCATGCCAAATAGGATTTATGAGCTGATTCATAAAAAAGGTAGTAAAATTTCTTATTAATTCAACAGTAACTTGATGCTTGGTTCGGTGGACCTATCTTTTTGAAACAGCTGTTTCATGTAATTTTTTATTTCCTTATTATTCCTATTATTTGTATATTATTCATGTATTATTTCTCATTGAATGAAGTAATGTAGTTTATAAAATAACACTTTGTACACAATAGAACCTCTTTTACCAGCATAACTTTCGTTTTTACTGGTGGACCTATCATTTCGACACGCACTGTATCGATAGTTAGGGCAAATCTAACCTGGCAGCATCATAATCAAGGCCGTACCCAGAGGGGTGGGGGGCCGCCCCCCCCCCCCCCGAAACCCGAAAAGTTTTATAATGTGAAACAGAAAAAAAAAGTTTCTTTTTTTTTAATTTCAAATGGCAAAAAAAAAGTTTTTTTTTTTCTTTTTTTTTTTTTTTTTTGAAATTATTTAACAATTAAACGAGTGAAAATTTGAAGAAGTACTAAAAAAAAATGACAATTCAAATTTTCTTTGGCTGCAAAACATACTTGAAAACAAGACTCTCATTAGCATTTCCAACTCTCTTTCATAAATCAATTCAGGCTCAAGGAGAGTTATTTGTCAATTTGATCCGCACCCCTTCCTCCATAAAACTTATAAAACTTACTCCACTCAAACTTTTACCCCCTAATCGCCGGGCCGAATATTCAACCCCACTTAAAAAAGTTCATTGCATATCTCTCTTGATACCCCTACCCCTAATAAAGGTCTATAGTTCAAAAAAATAATAAGAATAAAGAAATTAAAAAAAAACACACACACACACACACACACACACACACACACACACATCGTGAGGCGGGTCAGCGAGAAATTAGACTCATAACACACCCAAAAATGAATGTGTGTTTGGGCAATGTGCGAAACTGGGCCACTCCCGAAATTTTTTTCTGGATACGGCGTTGATCATAATGCTACGATTGGGATCTGCTTAGCGTTTACAATCCTGCCAGGTTTGGTTTGCTCTAACCATTTTTTTTTTTTTTTTTTTGTAAAAATTTTAGAATCTGGTTTCAAACATCCTTTTCCTTTGGAGAGTCCCCCAAACCCCAGCTGGCGTTAACCAAATAGTTTCCCTATTACAGCACTGGATATAACACCAGAAATCACAACTACTAAATGCATCCCAAAACTATAAACTTACCATCCGGGAACTTGCGTCGACCAATCGCATCTCAGTGAGTCTGTGCTGAAAGCAAGTCCGGCAGGGCATCTTTGAAGTCGAGGATATCCTCCCACGCAAAGCCAGTACCGAACGCAAGAGTCTTGAATGGGCTTCACTCCGTTTGGAATGCCTTTGCAAAGAGCTAATGTAAAAGAAATAGAGCAAATTACAACATATTCAAGTTAGGAATGATTAAACCTACTTACACCACTGCAGTGGTGCACCCATGATTTTTTTCTGCGAGGGGCTAGAAGTTTTGTGCGGAAACCCGATACATGAAGTGAAAGGCTAAGTTAATAAAGTTTCAAAAAGACCCCTCCATTAAAAAGAAAGGTAAATCTCCTAGAAATTTTTTCAACATTTAAGCATTAGAAACGCAATTTTGAATTATCTTTGGTGATCCTAAAATTAAAGGAGGAAAGAAAACTTTGAAATTGAAGTCCCAAAAACTCATTTTAAGCTACCTTCTGGTATTAGTTGGTAAGTTGCTCACCTTCGAAAATTTTCCAAGAAAAAAGAACTTGAAACTGTTTTTATGAAATTAGGAAAGATTTTGGGGAATGGATCCTCTCTACCAGAAATTTTCTGAAATTAAAGACGAAAAAACAAATCTTTAGACTGTCCTTGTGCTTGTCAGGGGGGCTAGTCAAGCTTCTGAGAGGATCTTAAGCTCCTTAGCTACCTCGTGAGCGCTCCACTGCACCCCTGCAACGTTTGCAAAGAATATGACATGAACCGGCTAAAAGTCATGAAAGGGGATTTTCGATGTCACCGATAATATTACAATTGGAAGTTCAGCAATAGCGCCCCAGAACTAGTCCGCTTTGGACCTGTTAAAGAGTTCATCGACAGTTCCTAACTGAATTGATCCGCTTTTTTCCTTGATGGGGAATTTTTCTTATCGTGGTTTGTTCATACTTGCAAGAGCCGGCTTTTCGGTCATTATAAAAGGGTTCCATGTAGTTCATGCACAGATGTCTCATATATTTTTAACGTTTGATATCCTGGGAAAAACAAGGAGTGATTTTTCTGATATTTGCATTTTTGTCATGAAAATTTAAAGTTTAATATAAATTTTAAAATTTAGAAAAATATTTTTTAATTAATTGGTACTTCTTACTTTGTATATCTCCATTAAGTGTTACCTTATTAATGTCATGGCGTTTACAGTCTTAATAGTGTAACTGTTTACTTAAAATGTAATTTCATTCATGTCACCCCATCCCCTAAAAATGGCGGAGTTATCCAGGCTCAGATTTTAGGAATATCTGAAAGTTGAAAATAGGCGATCGCGCACGCGCGATAGCTGGAGAAGGAGTAGTCGAAGTATCCATCAAAAATACAATGCTAAAGAAGGCAATTTAAAAAAAAAATAATTAAAAAAAACATTTGAATTCTTATATAACGTAAAATACTCATGACACACAAAGTAGAAACTTTTGAAAGAGCTCTGCAGTTAGAATAAGTTGCAAAATTCACCCCTACCCCTTCCTTTCTTCCCTCCCCGTCTAATAGTGGGCTCACTCCCACCCCTTTTATTATCAACATTATGTTTGGTGCGGTCGTTGATTGTTTAAAAAAAAAAATTACCGTAAAGTCTTGTGAGTTTAAAACATCGGTAGTATACCATAACGTAACACAGCTGAATCCTGCGCACATCAAGGGCGGACAGCTTCTCGTTTAGAAGGGGGTCATTTTCGGAAAGGGAGGGGTCAAAATGTGATTTTCGTGCGAAAACAGAGGTTTGGTGCAATTTTTTCGAAACACAAGTCCTAAAAATGCCGTTTTGGGCTATATTTAGTCGTTTAACGAATGGTCATGATCCCTGCCCCCTCTGGTTTCACCCCTGCCGCACATGTTCAGCAGAAAACATCACCGAAACTTCGCACCTCCGAGAACATGGCACAGAATTCAGCTGTGCTACGATATGGATGTTTGTGACATGAGACTTGTAGGTAACTGCGTATAACAAAAATTTTCCCGTAAACTAATACAAATGAAAAAAAAAAGCTGGTGTACGTCCACTTCTGGCCCACTGTACTACATAGATGTAATATAAACAAGACACACAATGAAAAACTGGTTCCACGTGCAACCGAGATGCAAGTAATGTATGGGGAAGCGTTTGTAAAACGCATGCGCGAACGAGTTTTGCTGTGCACTACTAGAATGCAAACAGCATTGCATCCACTGATATCAATGGTTTTATCCTCGTAGGCTAGACTCTTGACCGTCTACTTCAAGATTCGCGAGTTCAATGTCGGTCAGTGGCTTCCTCTACAATTGCAATGAACTTGCAGCAAATTTGTCATGTCAAAGCTAAGTTTAAGTTAAATCTGTAGTACACTTGATAATACTTACATGACAAACTTGCTGCAAGTTCAAATTGTGGTGACTGCAAGGTTTGCATAAGTTTGCCTCAAACTTGATATGAACTTACGTACTTGCCACGTCAAATTTGCTGCAAGCAAAAATTGCTATCTGGGTTTAGCTATATTAAATCTATGCTGTACGATTGGTGCTCCGCTGCAATGGCCATAATAGAATATTGAAGTACTTACGGTGCTGCTGACATCCTGGAACTTTGTCTGGCCAGTCGCATGCATGCTCCCTTTCGTTGTAGAGCAAGGAGAAAGGACACATCTGCACGGTGCCAGTTCCATTCCAGCAGTGCCAGTATCTTGTGCAGCTTTTCTCGTGCGGGAAAATGCCGAACAAGTAAGGACAATTACCACTTCCTTGGGGTGGCTCTATTGAGAGGAGCAAAAAAGACATTGAATACAAGACGTTGAAGTTTTGAACTCAAAATAAGTTTAGTTGATTTTACATTACTGCCCATTTGCATCATACAGAAAAGTCAAAAATCCGTTCTTATCGCCAAAATATGATCTATTTTTTTCCTCAAAATTTATTTTGCCTAAATGGAATGCGTGCATAGATACACTCTGGTGATACTTATCAGGCAAAATGCAAACTCATATGCGCTTATGATGCAAATGCATTAGGATATTCTACTTCAGTACACATTACTGCTCATACTAATGTATTTTTGCTGCTGTCCTATGGGTGAAAAACTGTGTGATTAAATTGAAGGTACCCTAATAACAAATGAATTAGCACGCAAAAGTGGGCAAATACAATTAAAATTGCAGACATGTGGTTAGACTTAAAAAGGTGTGCGTACAAGACATAAAAACAACTTAGCATTGGAAAACACTAAAAATGTTGGCCCGGGATGAAAACTTCCAAGATAACGAATACTCGAGTTATCGACAGTTGATTGCACTTACACTCTACAACATCTTGTGCAACAGAGCAGGCAATATATTCTGGTGTTTCAAAACTTTCAAAATTATTCTAAAAACTCGTAATACAATTCAGAAAAATAAAAAATACTGGAAAAATGTAGGTTGGTTGGTTCTTTTGGCATAAGTCTTAACAAGGCTATATTGAGCTAAACAATTGTTTAAGGAATAAAAGACATAAAACTTCTCGAATTTTGAGAAGCTTTGCAGAAATTACTACAATAACCAAATAGTGTCTGATACTTACGTCCCATTAGTCGTCCAGTAGTTTCATCCGGGCATCCTACTCTATGGGCATAGTCACAATGATTAATGAGCCCACGTCCACCACCAGCGAATGCTAGCCCATTGGGGCAGAGCTGCAGATAAGCTACGCCTTCCACGCACTCATAGAAATAATCGCAATAGTCTTCGTGTGGGAAAAAGCCGTTGTCTTTCTTGCACACAGCGTCTCGCTTCTGACAGAGAGCTGAAAAGAAAAGAGTTCATTAGAACCAGAACTGTCTAAGCTCGTGAAAAATGAAGTTTTCAAAGTATAAAAGTGCGGGAGCGATCCCATTTTCATTTCAGATGTCATAAATAAACTCATCACTTTTTATGAACTTTTAACTATCATGCCTAAGATTATCTCGGACACAGCAGCACTGATGTTCGAAAATGTCACAATACTAGACTTAATGACTTAACAGGTAATTGTCTTTTGTCCTTTCTTTTAAATCCATCATTTACGTGTATATTTCGATTTTATTCTTTACAATGTATTTTTATCTCAGTTTTCTGTTTTCATACTCATTTTGAGCACAATTTTAACTTTATTTAATGAGCAATTTTTTGGCGCAGTATAACCCATAGGGCCTCTTGCGCCAGTAAAAACCAATCAATCAATCAACCAACCTACCAAAATATCACACCCAAATATTACTCGGGATTTTTTGTTGAACGCATCAAAACTGTTACTGTCTGTCCATGAAAACCGCGCCTAGCACTCGCGAACCGTACCACTTAAAAAAAGCGTAGATGGGTTGTGGGTTGTGGGTGATAACTTTCCGAAGTTTTCAATTTAACACTTGCATTTACTACACTGTTGAAAAAATTTCCTGAAAATAACGAAAAAATATTCAGCAGCTGAGTTGCCGGAGTGTTTCCGTTTCGTTAATTATATTTCCGTGATTTTACGGAAAAATGACGAACGGAGCGTTCGTCATTTTTCCGTTAGGCATTTTTTCGTTTCGTAATTCTCCGTTCTTCATTTTTTCGGTTCTTATTATCCCCACTTATACGTTATAGGCTTATACCTATACGCTTTGACTTATATGTATACATGCAAGATGGAAAATTATTTAAATTTTGCAAATTAACAAGCGCTTTTATAGCAGCTTAATATCAATAGCAAATTATCTATGGAAGTTCAATAAATTAGTCCTTTAAGTGTCGCAAAATGCGTAGATTGTGTAGAACAACAAATGCACAAATTGAAATTTTAAGAAACATTTGAAAATTTGCGAAACAATATAAACATATAAAAAGAACAAACATGGGTAATGTGCTGCCTTATCTTTTTCGTTTGTTCTTTTTATATGTTTATATTGTTTCGTAAATTTTCAAATGTTTCTCTAAAGTTTCTTAAAATTTCAATTTGTTCATTTGTTGTTTTTTCCAATCTACACATTTTGCGCCACTTAAAGGACTAATTTATTAAACTTTCATATATTATTTGCTATTAATATTAAGCTGCTATAAAAGCGCTTGTTTATTTTGCAAAATTTCAATTTTCCATCTTGCATATATAAGTATAAGCGTATAGGTATAAGCCTATAACGTAAAAATGTGGGTGATTAAAATATGGGAAAATGAGAAACAGAAAAATAGAGCAATTAAAAAAGGAGCGTAAACTAGCTCACCGGAAAATTATATATATATAAGACAAAATGATGAGCAAAAATGTAAACTTAAAACTCTTACGAATTTTGTTTTTTAGAAAAAGTTTGAAAATATCCGCTCATATACTTCAAACTTTTAAACATCTTGCCTTTAAAAAAAATACTAAAGCAATACAAGAATTGGCTTTTTTTTTTTTTTCATTAAAAATTTTAGTTCATTAAAATAACATGATTTTTTTGAAAAGATTACATCAATCTCGCATAAAATACTCAAATATTTTGAAGATGGAATGATCAATGCATAGTATTTCTGAGCGCATAACTTCAAAAAATTAAAAAGTATTAACAAGGTGCATTCTTTTAAAAATATTTTCTCTTATGTTTGAATAAAAATTAAGTTCTTCCGAAAGTTCTTTTTTTCCTTTCTGAATTTGAAACATTCGTGGTTCCTTAAAAAAAAAAAATCCTGTATTGTTACTGATTTCCTCTATTTTCATATATATTTACGTTATGGTGTTCATAGTGATCAACACTTTCAGAAATGCACTCTCAAAATTAACGAATTTTCTTTGTTTTTGATGAAATCACTTCCAAGAATATACCCCGAGCGAACATTTCGTAATTTTTTGGGGATGAATTTCGTCAAATGTAGCGAAATATTTCTTTATCCTAGTATCGTCAAATTGACAATCATTTTCGTAGTTTTGACAACATTAATTTCGTCACATTAACGAAGTAAAGTCATAAAGTAAAAAAGCTAAGTTTTGAAACTAAGCTTTTAAATCTTGATATAAAATTACAAAAATCATTTCACTAAATTTTACTAACCCTCAGCACCAGTAAGTTTATACATGCAACTACTAAAATGCACAATTGGTTTACATCATGAAATAACTAACTGTTAAGTCTGGACTCAGATTAAAATAAAAATAGCAGTAACAAAAATAAAAATTCTTACCTCTTAAATAAAAATTTTCAATTTTTGTTGCTCAAAAAAGGCAACAATAGAGCGAGTAGATTTTAAAATATACTAACACGCCCTTTTGTTGCCCATTTTGATTCTATCCATTGCGATAAACGAAGTCTTCTTAAAAATGTTGAGCTAGGAAATGCTGGATACCGAATAACACATGAAAAGATCCAAATTATTTTTCCAGTCAATTTGATTAACTACGCAGAATCCTGGAATAATTCTTCTTCGAATGCTATAACAATAGTCAACGCTCTTCGACGAAGCATTTTCAAATTGAAACAAAATGGCACACATAATAACGTCCTGAGGAACACGATTAAATAACATTCGACTGTGATGTTTTTTGTAAAGTAGCTATCCAAACGACGAGACACAGATGTCCTCTTTTCGTTTCTGTGCACGCGCCAAGTCTCTTCAGACTGTCTTTAACTCTCTTGTTCGGTTATATTTCAACCACAAAACCGGGTAAATTCCGTTTTTTGTTTCTCCAACTTGGTAATTCACGGAATAGTTCCGTTTTTTCAAGGAAAAGTTCTGTTTTGAAACGAAAACGGAAATTTACTGTTAAAATCAGTAAAAATCTTCCTGAAAATTCAGGTTTTTTTTAACAGTGTATATCCTTTTGACATATTAAACTAAACTATGTGAAATTAACATCGTTCTACATTGCTTGATACGGCTCAAAATACTTTTTATTATTCTTCCCCCTATTGGCTATCTTACCTACCACTCCTAATTTGGTAAGATTAGAGAAGACCTGACGCATGCGTAAATGCGCGAAAGATTTCAGACAGTGTATTGGATTTTTTCCCGGAAGAAGTTTATTTCTGCTTCATCTCTGTCAAACCTAAATCAATCTCGGGAACAGTAAATTTGAGCTCAATTTCTGTTCCCAAATCATCGAAATAAGTTGAGCATTAAAAGGTTAAGTTTCTATCAAACCTATGCGCGTCTGTCTAATTATCATCTCATAAACGACTGGAAGTTAAAAATCGAACCAAATTCCGAAATTTTGTGATTTTGGGGGGAACTTATTTTTCCCAATCTCATCTTTATACTATGAGCTATAACATTAACAGGAGAGAGAACTTCGTATTCTTCAACACTCAAGCTCACTGTTCGAATTTTAAGCGAGTATGGCAAAACGTTTTGTGTGATAAAATATCTTGTTTAATCGATGCCTTCTTAACACTAAATGCCTATCGCTTTCTGAGTTTAGCATTAAACAAAAATGAGCCCATATTCTGAATGCACAGCCATCTATAGATGGCTGTGGAGTTCTTTGAAACAAAAGAAATAGCATAGATAAAAACAATTGATTAGTTTCTAAATTCAAATAGGTTGGTTTATTTCTGAAAGAAAGTCCTTAATTAGTTTTCTTGTCGCATTTACCGTTTACTACTGAAATTGGAAAAAGTTGACTTTCATCGTGATTCAACCGAAATATTTGGTCTCTCGCTGATGTTTTTGAAGTGTGAATGTTAATATTCACTAGCAACTGTCGACATTCACAGAATTTAGGACTTTCACAGTACCATATATTTTTATACATTTATTTTTGAAAGAAAAGATGCCAAAACTGATTCTCACAAAACTTCGCCAAGTATAAATGTGAACAAAATAAAGAAATGAAATAATAATACAATCGAGTCTCGACAACTCGAAATTTCAAGGGACCAGGTAAAAGCTTCGAGTCTTCGGTAGTTCGAGCTATGGGAAGTTCCCACAGCATTTTCTTTAGTTTGAGGCCCGATGAGCACTTTGAGATAAAGAAATATTCGATTTATAAGGCTTCGACTTATCGAAACGCGAACAAAACAGCAACCATATTGCTCTACCAATTTTTTACTTTATGGAAACTGCCCTTTTCAGAATCAAACCTTCGTTTTTTCTTTCTTATCTTCCACTAGAAAAGCCTCACGTCAAAATTCTCAAATCCTAAAACGAATTGTTGGTCGGACACATCATTAGTCGTAAAAACCCCATCCTCGTCTGAAACATGACCTTCAAATACCATTGCAGTTACATACTGTATCAAATCTCAAACATCTGAATAAATAGCGGCACAGCATCCCGGAGTTCATAAGTCATGCATCTAATTGTCATATAAGAAGAGAGAGAACAACAATGCCAAGGCCAAGTATCCTCGCACGCTATCTTCATTCTAAGATCGAAAGTAAACTAGACTGGTTTGCTGTTCGGCTAGTTATTAGAGTTGCAAAGTTCCGAATCGGGGCGTCTCTTTTGACCTTGGCACATGTTGGGAATATGATGTTCTGTTCAATATTATCTTTTCTATTGCACAAGCGCTAACAGCATCATGTCTCGGTTTAGACCCAAGGTAACGGGATCGTCGAGTAACTGGTGACTCTTCTCAGTTTGACAATTACAAGTCTGAACCGTAGTGGTCATGAGATCACAAGAGTTATGACGATGATACTGCCCTAGTTCACGTCATTGTGGAAGTATGATTACATTTTTACCTGTTACTACATTTAAAACTACTTTAAATTTAACTCAAACTCGGGTTCACCCTATCCACATATTAAATGATCAAAACTGCATCGCACTTTGCCTTTCTGTATGTACATTATGACTGGACTATAATGCTCTTCTGGTAAGTTGACCTCCGTCATAGACAATGTTTTCTCTTTTTCGGATAATAGTAGAACTATAAATAAGATATTTGAATAATTGTGCGTCAGCATTTCGTAAACAATGCAGTCATTGGCGACTTCCAAATCAATTTTCTGCGTCGATTGCGTCCAAAAACTGCTTTAGCTTCTCCATGAGAATGCTGTTTTGCAACTAATTTGTACTAAAAAAATTTTAAAAATTCTTGGTACTTTGAAGAAATAGGCGCAGATCACCACTCCTTACTTCTTCATACAGAGGTAAAGTGCTATCAAGCTTTTTTTAGCTGAGAGAAGAGGTTCGACTGTTTCCGATTTTACATAACGAAATGAAGTACGCCAGTTTGTTCCAAGACAAATATTGGCTGGCAAAATTAGCTTATATGGCTAACATATTTAAACAGCTTAACGAATGAAATCGGAAAATGCAAGGACGCTGAGAAAATGTGCTTACATGTGTGGACAAGCTGAACGAATTTAACCCATTAATGCCTGACATTTTGTTTTCCAAAGATATTTTGTATACTGGTTACAAACAGTGTTTAATGGGCGGGAAAAATAATAAAAAAAAATATTATGTAAAAAATAATTGTTTTATTAAGGAAAGAAAAATCGTCCATTAAAAGTTACGATAGACCCCAGAGGGTACATACTTGTTTTACTAAAAAATTTTTCTGCCTACGATATAATATTTAAAAAGACATTTTATAAGAAGAAATAAAATCAGTAATTAACATAAACTGGGAAGCTGGGAATAACTTTGTAAACTAAGCTTTTTTTCTTGAGATTATGAACGATGTAATTTTTGATAAAGATCATATTAAAACTGCTACAGAACACACTTTACAATGGTTATATGCTGCAATCTGTTAATAACGAATTGAAACAATACCAAGGTACTAATTGAACACTATTATTCGGTTGAAATGTTCATTTTAGGGAAATTCAGACCGTTTTTTGGACCGTCCCTAAAAAGGGACGCTAGGCATTAATGGGTTAAATAAAAAACTCAGTTGTGGAGAGAAGTAGTATTTCATTGGACATGTTTTCACGAACCATCGACGTAGCAAGGGCGGATCCAGAATTTTTTCAAGGGAGGGACGATTGATTTTTTAACTTACTTTTTGCTATGCGTACTGGTTTACAAATATTGAATACAAAAAAATAAAGAATTCGGACTTCAATTCCGAAACATTTCCGGGGAAAAGCCCCAAACCTTCTTCCCCTAACTTCATTAAAACTCGCATAAAATTGAATGTTTAGAACTTCAATACCGAAAAATTATCAGTGTGGAATCCCTCAAGCGAGGGGCGATCGCCCCATCGCCCCTTCCTTGTATCCGCCCCTGCAACGTAGTATGTTGTAACGAAAAGCTGCTAAATGTGGCGGTAGAACATTTAATCCTACACCAGGACAAGTTTAAGCACTATTTTAAGAATACCAACATTGAATAGTATGACTAGATTCGCTACCCATTGCCATTCTCTTCACCGGCAGAGGCATCAATAAAGGACCTTTCTTTCTTTGAAGGCGAAATAGGAATTTTTGGACTTCAGGAGCAACCGTAAACTGAATTTCAGCGAAGTGTCTCTGGACGAATTTTGGTTGTTGGTTTAGAAAGAGTATCCCGCCATTTCTGATCACAGCGTGATGTGCTACTACCCTTTTCAACTACATATCTTTGTGAACTTAGCTTCTCAACAATGACACTCATCAAAAACAGCAAGAGATCATCTCGAAAGAGCCTGGATCAAGAACTTCGTGCAACTCTTTCCAGCATAGAGCCAAACATAGAACGCCTTTACTCTTCAAGAAAGGCACAAGTGTCTCAGTCTCATTCGTGTTGAATGGAAGTTAGGTACTTGTAGTTTTAACTTTTCGCTTGATAATTTCGTGCAACATTTTTTGGTAAATCATTTAACTGCAGTGTGTTCTTAGTGACAGATTTAAGAGAGAAGTTTTGAAAAATACTAAGCATAATTTTCCATAAATCCTGGATATAATGAGTATTGTTATTCATTACCAACCTGAATTATGTTTCTACATTTGAAATATTTTTTATCTTTAAATGAATTAAAATACACTACGTTAGTTATAATTGCTCCTATCCTTATGAAAAACGCTTTTTTCCCTCACGTCTTTTTACTAGTGAATGGTAAAAACATTGTCTATATTTCCATTGTAAGTTCAGTGTGCCGCGGGGAATTAGAAAGTTCTAAATGCCATCAGTTGAATTGATTTGACAGACTCAATAAAGATATGAATGTGCGCAGCTGCCGTATCCATAATGGTAATTCCAATAATTTGCAATAAAATATGAATCTTCAGTTTCAAAATTGCACATTTCTCATCAGCCTTGTTTTGAAAAACAATAAACCATACAACAAACAGTCCCTACCTGAACTCCTATAAGAAAGATACATAAAAAATACTTAGCATACAAAGACTAAGCTAATGTGATTCCCACTTGGTATTAAAATACACACTATGAACAGCATTAAAATATCAAATATTCACTTTCCCAGACATTTTGGAATGCATGCTAAAGAACGCTATAAATTATTAAGGCTCGACCGATGGCACTTTTTGGCCGATGGGCCGATGCCGATTGTTGGCCGATTGTTCAAAGTTGGCCGATGGG